>CM076985.1:28926751-28932404 GCA_039105355.1 Benthosema pterotum
GAGGGTCCCCTGGGAGCGACACAGCACCCTCTGGGCGAATATGGCCTGCGGGATGCTGTACCTCTTCAGCTCGGCGGTGATGCGCTGCGCCACCTCCTTGGTGTTGATCTCCTCGAGCTGCCCCGAGCCGTTGCTGCCGTTCCCCCCCGGCTGCGAGGAGGAGGAGGGCGGCCTGTCGCGGGTGGAAGAAGCCAACACGGGCCCGTGGGAGGGAGACTGCAGGTGCGGGTGGTGGTGGTGCGGTGGTGGTGGTTGGGGGTGGCCGCCGCCGGGTGGTGGATCCCGTTCAGGTGCGACATCATGCCGGCCGCGGGGCCGCCCAGGCCTCGGTGCTGATGGTGGGGGTCCCCTCCTCTGGCCAGCATGCTGGCGGTGACGTGGTGCGCGTCGAAGTTGGCCGCCGCAGCCGCTGCAGCCGCGGCGTGCAGCATCTTGTCGTGCGTCGACGAGCCGCCGTGCGTCGCGGCCGCCGCCGCACCGTAGCCGTGGAGCCCCTGCGGCGCGCCGTGGATGGAGCCCAAGCCGTTGCTTCCCACCAGGCCGCCGCCCCGCCCACGGGGCTGCTGCTGGCCAGCGGGGACAGACTCTGCCCCATGCCGCCGCCGGACATGTGCTCCTTGTGGGAGGAGTACACGGAGCCGTACAGGTTGTTCATGGTCGGCAGCCCGCCGCGCGTCTCCACGTCCCGCATGAGGGTGAAGCTCCCGCTCACGTTCCCGGCGGAGAGCCGCTGGTGGTGATGCGCAGCGGCGGCGGCGTGGTGGTGGTGATGGTGGTGCGGGTGGAACTTGTCCGACACCGTGGAGATGGGCGGCAGCGGCTGCAGCGGCGTCAGGGTGGTGTACGTCCCGCCCATGCCCATGGTGGTGCCCATGCCCGGCGGCGGCGGGGACGTGTCGCTGCCGCACGGCATGGCATGGTGCAGCGGCAGGGAGGACAACTCCCTGTGGTGATGGTGGTGGTGGTAGTCCCCGCCGGTCCCCGCCGCGGCGTCCCCCAGGATCGTGGCCATACTGGACATGGCCATGGCCGAGCGGGCGGCCGCCAGGTCTTGGTGTAGCCGCAGGGTGGCTCCCCCCGAGCCGCCGCCGCCGCCACGGCCCCCCGAGTCCGCCCCGCTAGTGGCGTCCATGATGCGGACCTGATGAGCGGCCACAGCCCCCACCAGGTGGGGGCTGTGGCCGCTCATCAGCTCCGCATCGTGGAGCGTCTGCACGGAGCCCACGGTCACGCCGCCGCCGCCGCCGTGCAGGCTGTCCATTGTCATCTCCGTGTTCATGGTGGCGTAACAAGCGTCCAGGTCCTTGGCCAGGCATCGATAAGCGTTAGTGTAGGCAGTCTTCATTCATCAAGTCATAATAGTCCATCCAGCGGGAACGAGACGGGAATTTCTCTTTTACGCTACTCCTTTATTTATCTCTCCTTTCTTTCTCCCTCCTCCGCCGCCACCACCGCCACCACCACCACCACCACATCAACCATCAACCACCACCAACCACCACCACCACAACAACAACCCTCCCCACCTTTCTCTCTCCGCCGCTCCTGATGCGCGCTCCTCCGGACGGGTCCACTACTGCTCCTCGTATTAAACCCCCCCGGTTCTTCTCCTCCCTCCTCTTCTTCCTTCGTATTCCCTCCGTTTCTTCTGGTCGCCCTCCTCCTCCTCCTCCGTCTCCACCACCTCCTCCTCTCGAGGTCGCCTGTTGTTTTGTTCCCTTCTCCCCCCAGTGAAAATGTGATCTTTTTATCTCGATCATACGGGCCTGTGCTGTGGTGACTTCTTCTCCATGGCTGGCTGTCCCTCTCTCTCTCTCTCTGCCCCTCTCCTCCTCCGGCGGATTACTGACTGTGTGTGAAGCAGACTGTGTGGGGAGCTGTCCAGAGTCTCAGCCTCAACAGCCAATAGAGGGAGTCCGTATCCCATGTCCCGGAGGGACAGGCTGTGATTGGTGAGTTGGGCGTCATGGCAATTGGCAAGCTTTTTTGTTACAAAGACTTCAAATCATCGCCTTCTGATGCACAACATGGGTCAAAAGTGACCGAACCAAGTTGTTATGATCTGTATCTTTGTTAAAAGTTAATGTAATCCTTCAGTATTCCAGGTATTCCTCAATTAACTTGTTTTTGGTCATTTACCACTGTTATTTTATTTTTTCTCTTGATACTTTTTGAATAAAAATGATTTTTGTATAATTACCTTCCAATGCACAACATGGGTCAAAAATGACCCGCATCCATTTTCTATGCTATTTCATGTAAGCCTGAGTGTTTCATTTCTGTATCTTTTGAAATCAATGTATTTTATAATTTAATAATCCAAATAATATTTAAAAATCTTGTTTTTGATTACTACAAATCATTGTTTATATTTTTCCTACCATACCTTTTGAAGAAAAGTCATTTTTGTCATATTACATCAACTTCACACACATGGGTCAGAAATGACCCACCTGCATTCACTGTGGCATTTGGTAGAAACCTGTGTGTGTGTGTGTGTGTGTGTGTGTGTGTGTGTGTGTGTGTGTGTGTGTGTGTGTGTGTGTGTGTGTGTGTGTGTGTGTGTGTGTGTGTGTGTGTGTGTGTGTGTGTGTGTGTGTGTGTGTGTGGAATAATAATGATAATAATAATATAATAATAACACAACAACAGCAATATATGTAATAATAATAATCATATCTGTCTTATAGGACATAACCTCATAATAGGCAATTGCCTGTACTACCTGGTAATAACATGGTAACAACCAGGTAGTTACTTATTACTACCAGGTAGATACTTATTACTAAGTACTTTCACTGACAGCTAACCATGTACCTACTGGATAATTTCCAGCTACTTATTAGTGCAAGTATTTATCCATTACTTACCTGGTAACTTGCAGATAAATTGCAGGTAAAATATAATCCTCCCCCATTAGAGCCAATAGTGGATGTTTAGAATCTACAGTTACATCGAAAGTACAATATATGGAAACAGTGCACACTTTACTATACTTTACTTTGGGTACCTATCAGGTAATTACATGAGTAGTACCATGGAGTAGTACCATGTAATTACCTAACAACTACCATGTAATTACCTGATGGGTACCCAGTAAGGAACGAGGAACTGTACTGTAAAAGGAAGTGTACTCTATTTCCATGATATTACCATCTACCTAGCTGGAAATTGTAAATTACAATCCTTCCCTATTACAGCCAATAGTGGTGGATGTTTAGAATCTACAGTTACAGTGAAAGTATACCATGTAATATAATGGAAACAGAGCACACTTTACTTTACAGTACAGTTCCACCTTTTTTACATGGTAACTACCGAGGTTTTACCTGGTAACATAACGTGTAATTACTGGGTAAATAATTGGTAATTAACAGTTTGTACCAGTTCAAAATTCAAAGTTCAGAGTTCAAAACATGGGCTGATGGGTAATCGTGAAGGATCATAATCTACAATTATAGGTGCATAGAAACATCATGGAAATAGAGCACACTTCCTTTTACAGTACAGTTCCTCCTTCCTTACTGGGTATCTATCTGGTAATTACATGGGTAGTACAAGGAAATTACCAGTTGTTACTATGTAATCACCTAACAACTACCATGTAATTACTTGATAGGTACTACTCTTGTCTTTATAAGTGGATCACCCTACCAATAGTCTTTAAGACATGCAAATCCCTTGACTCCTTCAAAACCGCTCTCAAAGGGCACATTCTTCTGCAATTTGAAACTGCGCCCACCTCCACCCACCCTTTCTTACCGACTATGATGATTTCCTGTTCTTTGGCAATCAATCAATCCCTCCAAAAATACCCATGCAAAGTCAGAGAATACAGTTGCCTGGTAGTTGTCAGGAAAACTACTTGGTTATTATATGGCAATTACTGAGTAATGTATCTGCAAGTTACCATGTAACTACCAGGTAATTAATGGGTAAATAATTAGCTGGAGTAGCTGGAAATTACCCAGTAGTTACATGGTAGTTGTCAGTGAAAGTACTTAGTATTAAGTAAAAAAAATACCTGGTTCTTACCATGTAATTACCATTTACCAAACTAATCACTTATTATTCCCAGGTAATTACCTGGTAATTACTGTACCGTAAATGGAAGGGTTACTGAAAAGTCAGCAGCTGGCGTGCAAGAAGCCTGTGTGCAATGAGCACAAACGTTCAGAGGTAATTTGTGCTACTTGTGAGGAATCGTAAGAACTTGACCATTTGTGCTCGACTGATGTGATCAGTTCTGTTTTGTTTTATGTTGGTGAAATCCACGCGTCTGTTTGGTCAGTTCTGTTTTGTTTTATGTTGGTGAAATCCACGCGTCTGTTTGGTTATCTGCCAAGTGTCTGCCAAAATTACAAATAAACAGGTTTCAAATAATGAATGTATGATTCTTTTGCCCTAATCACATCTAAAATGAGCATTTGAAGAAAAATATTATTGTAATATGCCTTCATTCATTTTTAAATCGCATTTGGATAAATGGGTCATTTTTGACCCATGTGTGTAAACGTGATGTAATATTACAAAAATGACTTTTGTTCAAAAGGTATGGTAGGAAAAATATAAACAATGATTTGTGGTAATTGAAAACAAGATTTTAAAATATTATTTGGATTATTAAATTATAAAATACATTGATTTCAAAAGATACATAAATGAAACACTCAGGCTTACATGAAATAACATGGAACAAATGGATGCGGGTCATTTTTGACCCATGTTGTGCATTAAAGGGGTGCGGCCTATGTTGTGCATCAGAGGGTTAAATCTGTAATACACATAGGCCTACAGTTTGCTAATTTAATAGCCTAGGCGATGTGTTTAATTGAATGGGATATTTTTATGACAAGGACTCGTGCCATTACATCTGAAAGTATTTTGTAACAGGAAATTTGGAAATAATTAAAAACAAACAAACTAACAAACAAACAAAAAAAAACTTAATTATCAACCACTGGTAAGATGATGAGCATATTCCCAGCTCTACTATGTGTGTGGTGGCGGTGGCAGGTGTATGCAACAGGCCAACAGCACGTGCACCAAGGTCCGTCTGGCCGCACCCACTCGATCATGATTGGAGGAAGGCCACTCTCATGTTGATGAGAAAGCAAATTTGTCCAAATAATATTTTCATTTTTACTTGCGTGAGCGGAGCGGGCGCAAGTTAAGCGATATCGGTGCATGTTGGTGCAAGGTGCGCGGTTGGTCGTCCTTCGGGTACTCCGATTGGCCAGTTTAGGTGATGTATGGTGACTTAAGTAAGAGACTAATGTCATGAGTATTGGCTTGCTCTACTCACGCACAACGCAAGTAGGCCATAGAAGTTTAGTTTGCTCTCTACTCTCTATCATACTAAAGTAATCAGCCAATCACAGTGCTTGTCATTCCCCTGTCCGGCCATGGGATGTAGAAGATTCCCCATGTGTAACTCCACCAATCCCATTCTGATTGGCATCGTAATTGTCAAATCACTTTTCAAATCACTTTTTCCGGGCATTGTCCAATCACTGGCCAGGTGGGTGGACACACAGCCCATCAGTATTTAGTGTAGGGTTGAATTTCATCACTTCAGTCTTGCAGCATGGAGAGCCAAAGCATGCTGACTGTAGCCTAACTCTGTCAATATATTTCTGACCCCCCCTGAATG
>CM076985.1:28932904-29000404 GCA_039105355.1 Benthosema pterotum
GGAGGGTGAGTTGTAGTAATCTGCGGGCCGGCCCGATGGTGATGGGTTCCATGGGTTGTCCCGTGAGTTAGACGGACAGGTTAAGGTTTTTGCCGCAATTAGCGGGCTGCAGGTTGGGTCATTTCTTTGTGTTTAAACTGAGATATTCTTTTTGCTCTTGCTGGCTGCGGGGTGGGGCGGGCCACTGATTAAAAAATGTCATTATTTTAAAACACATTTGAAGGATCATTGCCAAGATGATAAAATTATGTTACAAATAATCTCATAATAGCTTTAAAATGTATTCTTTTTCAATGCATGGAATGTGGATTAATGCTTACACCCCTAAACTGGATGCTGTGGAGACTGACATGAGCTCATGTTGCCTCATTGTGTCATTCTTTTATCAGATATGTGATATATGTGATATATCTCTTTTTTATTCCATCATGAAATTGAATTGAAAATAGCAAAGCCCTTGTTTGCAGAATGCAACCCAATTTTGTTGTCCTAAACATAGAAAGACAGATGTAGGCTACGACGTATATACAAAACATAATATAGATCTAATGGCATTAAAGGGCCACTTCACCCTTTTTGCAACCAGATCTTACAGAATTTTAATGATGTTTGGGAGACAAGATACACTTTCCTGGGGGCGTTTATGTTGGTAATAATGTGGTTTTAGATATTTTAGTATTTCAAAGTGTCCGTGATGTCACGGACACTCACTTCCTTCCTGGAGAACAGAACATGTTGTCTCAGTGAGACCATAGAGTTATAAAGGATAGAGGACGTACCGCCTAGCCTACTATTCATCTTCATGGAAGTTGCTCATTGCCATTTTGAAGCGCCCAGGAGAATGGACTTAATTTGCTACTTCATTTTCTGATTTGGACACCAAAATTTGGTGTGCAGGGGGGCACGGTGGAACCGCGGCAGTGCTGTCACCTCCTGGGTTCGATTCCCGCTAGGTACACTGTGTGTCTCCTTCTCTGTGTCATCAGTGCACATACCTGAGTGGGGTTGGCGAAGGGGCCTTTCTGTGTGGACTTTGCATGTCATCCTCACAAAAACATGCACTGATCCTGGTCTCTAGACTGCCTCCCCCAGGCCAGCCAGGGGACAGGAACTGGTTGGAATAACGTGTTCCATCCATGTACTATGTCCAACCAGGGAAACTCCGCGCTGTCAGGTGAAAAACGGCAGCATGGACTCCTCATGCATTGAAGGAAGCATGAGGCCAGTCCGCTGCCTCCCCAGGTTGGTGGAGGTTGTGTAGAGCCCAGGATTACATCAGGTTACATTAGGCGTCGCAAAAATCGCATAAAAGTGCTCAATGTTACACCCGAGATGCATAGGGTTTCCTAAATACACATCCTAACCGGCATTCATGTTCAGCCCAAGACCATTAGGGCTTGCTTTTTGTCTTTTTGCCTATATTGATTGATAGTTATTAGTCAATGGTAATATAGACTTTAGTATGTACAAAATCTGTGTATGTAAACTGACTTGAATCTACTGTAAATCCACCCCCCACTCGATTGGCTCATTATGAAACTGCTCTCCACACACTAGCACCGCCTTGTCATGAGCCTGATGAAAAGTATTTGTTGACAACAAGAGTTCCGGACCATCTGCAGGGCAAAGCAAGTATCTGTCTGCATGGAAACAGCTGCAGCATCAAAGTAAAAGCGACATAGAGGGGGAAAAGGCAAAAATATTGCTAGGCTATATACAGTATATATTTTGATATTGGGCTAAAAGTTGCTTATAATACCTTGACAATAGGCAGGAAAGAGTGAGAGAGAGAAGGTGAGAGGCATGCAGCAAATGTTGCGAACGGGAACACGCAACTTGCAGTCAGGCCTATATATGTGCCATGTGCCTGGACCACTAGGCCAGCAGGTGTCCTCTCTTCGAGTGTTATAATGTAGTCCTCTATAGACTGTCTCTCCTACACCGTGTTCCTCTGCAGCTTTAAATGTCACTTTTGACTGCATGGCTGTATATGTGAAAAGAGTGCTAACACGCTATACGCCGTGCTACTGTCGTATATCTCACATCAGCTCACGGGCCGCAAACAAATTGAGGAGCAAACCGAATCTGTAGCGACCAGATGCTAAATAATATGGTTATGAGAAGACAATAACATACAGAAGTGCATCTAACAACACACCCATAAGGACCACAGTGTAGTCTGGTTACGGCCGTTACAAACATATAATCGTTTATTTATTCATAAACAAAATAAGACCATGTTTGAATTAACTAATGCTTTGACCTATTGTGGGGTAATTGATTAGATTGTACGTTGTAATAATAATACCACTCAAATAGTAGTAGTAGTAGTAAAACCAATTGCTATTATTATTGTTATGCACTGTAATGTCTTGTTTTTTACATTTGACATTTTTGCAATAGGACATTTTAAGTGCCCCATTTTGATTGTCTTAAGTGGTATCAGGTCTTATGACTTAAGTCAAAACTTGTGGCAAAGCTGTTTGGCTGTTTTGAGTGGCCAAATAGCTTTGCCACACCTCAAAGTTTTGACCTTTGATATCTGCTTTCCCTGTTTGGTTTGGTAACATTTGTACACTCTGAGTAAAACAAAAATGGATACACATTTAAACATTTCTCCTTTTCCTTTTATTTTCATCAGGTAGGCCTACTTAACAAAGATAAAGATAACTATTTATATATGTTTAGATTTTTTATAAATCTTCTAACAATTTTCTATATATGTCAGTCCTAACACACACACACACACACACACACACACACACACACACTCACACACACACACATTCACACACCACACACACAACACACACGCACACACACACACGTTACACACACTTCTACACACACACATTCCATTTAATGAAAACAATCACAGATTTTCCTTCAACTACAAATAAACACGTACTTACACACGGTCACATATACTGCAAATTCCTGTTTCCATTTCACATATAGTCACGTTAGATATCCATTTCATTGTACGCTGTAAGTAATGCTCTGATAAATGCTTCACTGAGAGACACCAGAGGTTTGTATTAAAACGATATCATTTGGTTCTGCTGGGTTACATTCAAGATAAGAAAAAAATAAAAATAAAACGAGTGTCTGCAGTGGATATATGTAAATGCAGTTAAATGCAAGGAGGAATGTTGCACTTGTCCTTTATGGTGTTTAACCACAATAACCCTATCAACGTTATTTTTTATTTCTATAGATTCCCTTCCATTTTTCACAATAACGTCTGTAGACTACAATACAGGGCTTAAAGGAGTAGTTCACCAAAAAATGACTCATGGTATGTTCATATCAATTTCAAACCCCATGTCCGGGGGAGACGTTAGCATCTTTCTGCCAGTCATCAAGTTATTGGTTTAGGAATATGACAAAACAAAACATAAAGGAAAGGCAATTGATCTCAATGCTAAAATTGTGCAAGCACTTTAAGCACTTACATAAATTGTGCATTACTTTGGCCCTTCCACACACACACACACACACACACACACACACACACACACACACACACACACACACACACACACACACACACACACCACACACACACACACACTAATGCAAGGAGGGGTTCAGAGTCTTGCTCAAGGACACTTTGACACAAGCACCGGGAACCTCACAGGTTCCCATCTGACCACTCTACCCCTGAGCCACTGCTGCCCCAGTTATACCATAGCATTTGTTTATTATTTTTTTGATTAACTACTCCTTTAAAGAGACACAAAACGGCAACTACTGCAACCTACTGGATGAATCATTACTCACCTTTTTATCGTTTAAAGGTAATAGAGGCAACTTTAGTGTGTGCAAACACTGTGTTTGTAAACAGATTTGTTTAAAAACAGAATCTAACTCCACCTCACCTAAACTCAATCGGCTCATTATAAATCTGCTGGAGACTGCTGTGCTGTGATTGGCTAAAACACTGCCCCCCCCCCCCCTCTCAAAAATGAGCACTGCCTTTCTTGAACCGACGAATGTTTTGTTTTCATGATTTGTTGACAACAACAAAGTTCTGGACAACAAAGTGCAGGACGAAGCAAGTGTCTGTCTGCAAGGAAACAGCTGTAGCATCAAAGTAGAAGCAAAAAGAAGAGGCAAAAAATATAGCTATATATCTATTTTGATTTTTGGCTAAAAAGTTGCCTCTATTACCTTTAATTTATACCATTCACTTACCAACAATTATCTTTAATATAATACATAATACATTACTAATCTCAAATCTTTGCCAAGAAGAGTTGAATTCTCGGCGATAGACCGGTATCCTTGTACTAACACTGTTCCTTCTTTCCCCATATCTATTTGACTAAAACTGACAACGGTTATTTACCTGCATGTCCATAACAACGATGCTAGACCTGGGGCTAATGTGGTTAATGTTACCCGTCACTCCAACCTTTCACACAAGTCTGAAGTGATTTTACGGAGAGAAAAAAAAGTGTAATCCCTGAAATCATTACAGCAATATAACTGGACCAAACAGAAACAGAAAACAAATGTGGAGATTGTTAACCACAATTCCACATCTCTGTTTTGGTTAAAAACATTTTTGCTTAATACATTCTCCTGCTGGGAGCTAAGATACAGCGTGTGCAGTTCCCTTCTATTTTTCTCATTTTCAATGCACACATTGTTGTTCAGCATGTCAAAAACGTTTCCAGTTCAAAATATAACGCACTAGAGATTATAGGTAATTGACTTGTGTGAAAAGGCAATGTAGAAATTGGCCTGCATGTCTTAATATAAGTAAATGTCACGTTCACAGGGCTGAATGATAGTCCAGCTAAACAAAGGTCCAAATGCTTCTGAAGGGACATAAAGAAAAGAAAAGAAAGAGTATTAGATGCCGTAGTAGTTCTAGAATGCACTGTATGGATTCAACATGAAAACAAGCAGAAGGAAGAAGGAAAGGGCATGGTTACAAGTGTGCTTCATACGCGTCAGAAGCTGGAGATTTCCCGTTCAATTCCACACTATGGGAGCAAAAGGGCGACGCGTCCCATTGTGGACACCACAATGGGATGGGATGCGTGTCAAGATCAACATTATTAAACTTGGGCCATCAACCGCCAGCAAATGAGTTGATGATCCCACAGCCATTTCATTTGCAGTTTTCTCAGTGAGCCTTATACCACCCTCTGACGCAAGACAAACTGATGACACCACAGAAAAACGGCTTGCATCGGCTACGGCACGTATGAAGTTTATGACGCGTTACCGTGCCGCGATGCATCCATTCTTGTGATGCAGCGGTTGGGACCCCCAGGGAGTACAGAGATTTTGGTGAGATGACAGTCAAGTAAATCTTTAAATGACTTAGACCAGGGATGTCAAACTCAAATACACAGTGGGGTCACAGTATAACAATTGGTACAAGTTGAGGGCCGGAGCTGCCGGACTGTGTTTCAACACACGGTTACCCGGTTACAATGACATTCCAGGAAAACAGCAAAAGTAATTTTCCTTAAAAAAAAAAACATGAATGCCCCTTAAAAAGGCAATAAATAAGATCAGGGCAAAGATGAAACTGCATGCATTCAAAACTGATTCCATTATTAAAGCTCAGTTTCCTGTTCTGTGATCCTCACCAAGCACTGCTGTCATAGTGAAATGAAAAAGTAAATCAATTGAGTTGAGAAAGTAAAACAATTAGGTCCATTCACGGTGTGTGCAAAATACCAGAGGGCCAGCTGTAATAGTAATTAAATATCATTCCACAGGCCGAAGTTAATTAATTCGTGGGCCTGATTTAGCCCCTGGGCCTTGAGTTTGACATATGTGTCTTAGACAAAATAAAGAAATAAAAGCAAAGTAAAAGACCATCACTGAATCAAAAGCAACACACAAAAATATAAGTGCTTGTCGGGATGTATGTATATGTGTGGAGAGGGGGGTAGGGTTAAAATATGATTATTTGAGGAAGGTCGTGGCCTATAAAGCTTGAGAAACTCTGCCCTAATGGACTTAGGGTCAGTGGGCAGCTGGAAATGACCGAGCTGGAATGGAACGTACTGGAGCAGTCCAGAGTTAAGTCTCTAGACTTAGCTTTATCCGACAAGTCTGAAGATCCATCTAACATCGTCCACACAGTCACACAACCACCACCTTTGTAGTCTCATCCACAATTTACTCAACTGCCTCACAAGTCCTCACTCTGACCGTTATACAGCTGGTGTAACGCTCCCATTTATTTCTGTCCACCTAAAAAGAAGCACCTGGCTTCTGTTTTGTCCGCTCCGCATAGCAAATGCATTATGGCGCTATTTTTTTCCTGCCTTTCCACAAAATTATATCAAAAGTGGATAGGCTATAGCCTGCTACCATACTAATCTGCCATTGGCAACATAAAGTTTCCACTTTATGTTGCCAACGACAGATTAGTATGGTACCAGGCTAGATAGGCTAGTGCTGAAAGGACCACTTCACCACTTTTCAACGCATGTTCATATAATAGATCCTCACTAATATACTGTACATGATAAAATATCACTATTTTTTCCACTCAGTCTATGTCTTTAAGGAGGGCTGTGGGCAGTTTAGAAACCCGTCATCCAATGACATAATGATTCAGCCAATTTTTTAAACAATGTTTTTGAAAAAAATATTTACATTTTTATTATCTGCAGTACTATGGCTGCCATTTTTGCATTGCAACTTTTCAAGTATAGAAAGCCTGCAGTTTCTATTGGCTTGGATTCCCCATGGTGTCACTAGAGGACAGGTTTCTGAACTGCCCTCCTGTGAGACACAGACAGTAGAAATAATTAGTGGTATTTTATCATGTATATTAGTGAGGACCTATTATATGAAGATACGTTGAAAAGTGGTAAAGTGGTACTTTAATTCATATGGTTCATATGGTTGCATTTGTTGGGCAGTCCCTCTGTGTCCAGCATGTGGAGCGGTGTAAGCTCCACAGGGATGACTCCTTCCATTTTGTGAATAGTTATCGTCATAGTAGTGGCTGTCCGTGTTGGTGTCCCAGACGGACGTGCCAGAAGCCATGGAGGTCAATCCGTAGCATAGTCTGAGTTTATAGGTACTGTCCAAGTCCTAGATACAGACATGTCCATCGAACCGCCACCGTCCTTTCCTACTCCCCCGTCTACATGTACCATGTACTTCCTCCAAGTAGCTGGTGTGTATTCCGCTTTCCTGCTCTACACCTAAAGAAAGAAAGCGTCTCTGCAGTGAAATGCGTCAGTAGCCCCCAAGTGCCGTAAAGCGTTGATGCACTGCCATCACACTGAAACACTACTGTCGTTCCATATTAGCGCTGTGAAGCCATGCTGTCAGGTTAACACTGTTTTATTCACCGAATACCATTCCAACTCCGTACAGGTATAATCACTGGAAGGTGCCCTTGATGTTACACAGCGAAATCCTGAGTGTTCATTTGACTCTGGAGTCAAATTTAAGAATAATTTTACAAAAGCCAACACACTTTCACAATTTCTTTTTCATCTCAGACCAGTGTTTGAAAAACCGAAATGGTTGCAGGCTGAAACGGTGGCAGGCTTTCTTGTAGAGTTATATTGAAACGTGCAACCTGGTTGTTCCGGTTTGTTTAAATGTTGTAATATTGTGTATCTCAGAACCAGAGAAGATGCAGTGAAACAAATGCAAGCCCTGCTCATTTTGGCATAAAGCTTCCGAGCAAACATATCAAACTCATTTGGATTTCTCAGCTCTTGTGTTTCTGCAGTTTTGAGGTGACACACCTGAATAAAAAGCAAATAATCTCTGTCCTCGCCATCCACACTCCACAAACTAGACTTATTTGAACAGCGTATTTGCAAGCTGAAGCACCAATAAGAGTCCATATCAGAATATGCAGTACATCACTGCCTGATTGTGATGGGTTGATCACAGATGATCACAGCTCAGTTAAACACAATAATCACCCTGCCACACAAGCAGGTTATGGACACTTTTCAAACGGTGGTCGTTTGAGGACCTTAAATTACATCAACCAGCAATTACGAGAGGCTTGAATCGTGAAGGTAACAAAAAGGTAGAATCACCTATATGTTTTATTTTACTGCATGGGTTTTGTGGATACTAGAATGATGAATCACAACGATTACTTAGAACTGCAGATAGTTTTCTAGCAGCCATATTTATTTTGATTCAAGAAAGGCCCCTATGATTTTGTAAACAGCTGTAGCTTATCTTCGTAGTGCGAACAAACTACATTTTTCTTGTTAAATCGGAAATCTAATTAATAAAATGTAGGGCATCTAATCCAATAAATTGTTTCCTACAAGAAGGTGGGGTCTTGTTTTTTTTTTAAATGTATTACACACCCAACATGAGTGTGTAACACACACACACACACACACACACACAACACACACACACACACACACACACACACACACACACACAACACACACACACACACACACACACACACACACACACACACACCACACACACGTGGGTCAATTCGCTTTTGGCCAGCAATGGCCAGGTAAAATGGCATGTAGGTTCCTTCAGGACCAGGTGTCCTTCAGCACCTTTCTTCTCTCTCAGGCCATAGCATACATAGCCGTCAGTCAGTTCCCTGTGATTCATTACTGCGCCGATGGAGACCTAAGCCAAGAGAACAGATAAGCAACGCCTGGCTTCTGCCTTCTCGCTTGCATCTGAGCCAATTACAAGCACATTACCACATGTCTGTGTGACGGGCCAAGTTGTGCTCTCAGCACTTTATTTGACCACGTCTGGGAGAGAACCCGTTTCAGACTGCAGTAGTTATGATATTAACAGTTAGAGCTGTGGGCAATAGATTTATATTACACTGTACACTGCAGAGTAATGTCATGATGTTACTATGTGAGGCTAGAAAATGTCTGGGATGTTGGATATCCTAATATCGCAAAATGGAGTGTTGTCTTTTCCTGGTTTTAAATCACTTGAGCCCTATTTGATATTGTAGTAACCAAAAAACAGATTGTACCTGTGCGTTTTGATCTGCCCGCTTACAAGGCATGATTTGTTGGGGGCATGTAGACCTGCGATCTTTGCCATTTCTGAACAATGAAAACACAAATAAAGAATCTGATGGTCACAAAACAATATCGTTGTCACAACACGACATTATCAACATCCATCGACACAAATGCGGCGTGATCAACGTTCATTGTCACGATGCGATATTATCGTCACTCGGAATTCAATTACCACCATCACGATATTGACGACGAGGCGGAGGAGGTATGTGTTCAAAACACACGGCGGTGATAGGTGATATTTGATATTAGCGCCAGTCCCCATCAGCAGTAAAAGAAGCGCGGCGCTTTGCGGCGGGAAGGGGACGGGGCAGGAGGGGGGTGTCAGGACCCCCTAGAGGGGGCAGTGCGACAGGCTGAGTTTCAGCAGTCCCTCCGTGTGCATCTTGTAGAGCAGCTTGAACTCGGCGGGGAGCTGGTGCGACTCCTGCCACTTGGTGGTGAACTTGGTGCCCTTCTTGTCGTAGTAGTGGTAGGGCAGCTCCTTGCCCGTGTTGGGGTCCCAGCCGAACGGCCAGAAGCCGTACAGGTGGATCTGGTCGCACATGGAGGACGCCAGTGTGTACATGAGGATGCCGGTGCTCAGGCGCTTCGGCGACAGCTGCTTTGTCTTCCAGTATCTGGGGGCAGAGGGTGTGGGGGTGGGAGAGACACGTCATTATAAACTAACCACTTAAACCAGTGTTTTTCAACCTTTTTCATACCATGGTCCACTATTTATTCAACATTTGAGCCACGGACCATCATTTGATGACATTTTAGCCCCACAGACCCCAAAACTAAATATTTATTTTGCTTTTGTCCACAATACCAGGCTGGATTTCAAGAAACCAAACAGTCACAACATACAGATCAAAATGACCTTTAATCATTACGTTCTCTAGTTCGGTAGACTTGGGCTAATGCAGATGATGAATATTTGATATTTGATAATATTTTGATAATAATTTACGCTCTTCATTTTCACGCTCTCAGAGTTACCCCTGGTTAACTGGGGTTAGCTGGGGACCACCTGCAACCCTCTCAAGGACCACTGGTGGTCCTATTTCAGCCAGGACAACTCAGAATATACTGATATTTGACATAAACATAACATACAAACATTTTTTCACCATTCTTACAGTAGCAGAGGTGTGTTTAAAAGCTGTAATATCCGTACAATTCCCTGCGAGTGTTTTTCATCCATTTCCGTTGTGTCATGTTTTCCAGTTGACTGGTTAAAGGAGGTCGACCGGGTAGCAAAATATGCACATGCACACGTTCTACAGGGAGGGAACATGCTAAGCCAACAGCATGTGCACCAACAACCACCCCACTCGACCGGATTGGAGGAAGCCCTCGTCCTTTCTCATTGGATGCAAAGGTTGTCTCCCAAAGCCCAAAATGAAAGTAGGGTTTTTTGGGTCCTGCAGTTCACTGGGGACAGGGAGGAACTCCTTATATGGTCAGCATACTCAATAGCTGCAGAGAGGATCGTCACAGCAAAAGTAAAAAACAAGTGAAATAAGTGAAATCACTGAATATACATTTAATAATGATAATGATTAATGATGATAAAAATAGACCAACTAATAGAAACATTAATGATTTCTTCTTAATCAGGGATATTTCTAACTTACTGAAAGAATAAACACTGTTTATATACCTGTGTCATATTCCCATAGAAACTGTCTATAAGCACCCTCGTTCACACGCACACGCACACATACATATACACAAGTGGACACACAACTGGCAATTCCACTTAACGACTAAAACTGTAAACATAAAATGATAGCGTGCTGTTGCCGGGCAGAATTAAAACCCTATCTTAACCTTAACTAATGGCATGTCTCTGCTACAATAACTAACTACAAGGCCGTGCTGAGAGAATGGCTTCTCCAGCTACGATAACGGTGTGCGCTTCCAGACATACTGGCTCCAGCCTGGCTGCCAAGACAAAGCCTTATTTAACATTAAATGCAAGACTGCCCAATATGTCACCAGTTTAATTACTCTGCCTTCAGATAACAAAGCAACAGGCAACACGTCACTTTCAGTGGAAGTCGGTCGGTGTCATTAACCACTTAAAAGTGGGATGGAACCCTAGGCTGATGATGCACAATGTTGTTCATTCAGGTTAATAACGAAAGCAGGATAAATTCATGGCATGCTGCATAACGCTTATCGTACACGGTGACATAAGCTGCTGGTTCACTAACCTTATACAAGTCAAATCCCCCCATATTCTTTGTCTTTTTGTCTTTTGTCTGCGGAACCACATCTGAAATTATTTTGTGCCAGTGACATCCCCACTCAAAAGATTTGCGTTGTTAAAATGTAACATTTCAAACATTTAAAATTGTTTACACTGACTTTGATGCTACATTATGTTGCCGGGGACCCCCTGGAACCCCCTCAAGTACTGTACCCCTCGCTCAAGAACCAGTGATGTAAGCATTAGCAGCACAGCTGCGGCTAATAAAAATTAACAACGGGGGCAGACTGAAAGCATCAAACGCACAGTGTTTACAGCGGCTGTGCTACGACGGAGGCGGCAAGCGGGTCAGTGATGCTCGCGTCTAATGGCGCTTTGTTTCACCGTGTCAGGGGCCATGCCCTTTAGATTCACAGACATAAATAGCCAGTGGTACCTACAATTTTGAGGTATTAGCACATCGGAGCAAAGACCCCCTTTTGCCAAACCCCTCCTAGGGTATTTGTGTTGGTATCTGTGTTGTCATACTGCGTGTGAGCTAGCTTTCCACCCAGCTTCCAGCCTTGGCACACCTGTCTGTGGTCACATCATCACACTCAATTGACACCTGCCAGCCATCAAAACACCAGCTCTGACACAATTTAAAGCTTAAAGGCCCAGTCAATTGCAAAATACATTTTTCACACTTTTAGAGCACATCTGTGGTCTTTATATGGCCATACCCAACAATGCATGTCAAAACAATGGGAAATGTTTCACTTCTGTGTATTTTTAAAATAAAAACTAAAAATTTAACTACTTCCTGAAAATGAAAACGTCCTTTGTCAATTCAATTCAATTCAACTCAATTTTATTTGAGTGTCAAATCACAACAAGTTGTCTCAAGACACTTTACAAAAGAGAAAAAGAGAAGAAGAGATGGGAACCGACAAAGATCCACCCAGAGCAAGCAGAGGTTGCAACAGTGGTAACGAAAAACTCCCCCAAGGGAAGAAATGTCAGGCAGAACCTGACTCTGGGGTGGGCAGCCATCTGCCTTGACCGTGTCGGGGGAGAGAGAAGGAGGGGTGAGGTGACATGTCGAGGCCCACTTCAATAAAAGCCAATAGAAATTGAGCTGATCTGTTTTTATCCCAATCCTAAATCGTCCTCCACAATAAGGGTTGGCTTGAAATACTCTGTTTGTAATCCTGTTTGTAATCCCTCGATTTGTAATCCCATTCTGGCATCCAGACGATGTACTACTTAAACTTAATCATCATTTTAGAATATATACAGTATATCTGAATCATTATCCAGTATGGTAGAAATAATCCACATGGCATTAAAGTGGCAGAGCTGAGCGATTATTGTAAACAGACAGTCCATGCGTCGCGTGTAGCATAGCTCAGCTTAGTGCCGTCCCTCTGCCGTTGTGCCCCATAGCCTGAAGAGATCTGCGTAAAAATGCCCTCCATTTCCGTTTCAGTGCACCTTTAAGACCAATTTTGTGTGTGTGTGTGTGTGTGTGTGTGTGTGTGTGTGTGTGTGTGTGTGTGTGTGTGTGTGTGTGTGTGTGTGTGCGTGTGTGTGTGTGTGTGTGTGTGTGTGCATGTGTGTGTGTGTGTGTAGTTACCTTGCCACCCCCCATGTTTGTTCCCCTTATCACCACCTTACTCATTTTACAATTCACTATTCTGAATAAATGCTGTAAACTTGCTCCTGTGTTTGACTCTGCTTTTGGGTTCAATTTTCTGTAAACCCGCAGTGCCACTATGTGCCCTATGCAGTGCCCTATGAAGTTGTTTCATAAAGGAAAGCCAGGTCAGAGCCACTCAAATGTACACATGGCAAAAACAAATCTGCAGTGTGAAAACTTAACCTTTTGAAATGCAGAATGACGGCAAATCTCACAACAAGCTTTGCATTGCTCACAGGTTCGGCTACTTCCGGTGTGCAGACGACAACGGAAAAGGTAATAGCATATAAGCGAAGCGTTAGCAAGGAAAAGCCCTTCCAAACTGGCCTGGACAAAAGCCACTCTGGGACGTCCTTAAGGTTTTCAATCCACCCTGAGCTGCTTACAAGCCGGTAATGCTTCCCAGAGCAGGTAGATATAATGGGATTGGTCCAGATTACTGTATACCACCTGTCTATTCACAATGCCACAATGTTAAACCACTAGGCATAAATCCCTCTTTACACACACAGACACACGCGCGCACATGGGGACCCAACGTGCACGCGTTTCAGTTAGCCACACTGCGCCGAGACTGTGCCACACACCCGCATGCGCACGCGCACACACACACACACACACACACACACACACACACACACACGCACACACACACACACACACACACACACACGCACACACGCACACACACACACACACCACAACTCTGTGCCATACCTTTCATAAAATAGCCCTTTCTCTATAATCCGGCTTTGGGGTCTAAATCCTCTCTACGGTACAGGTCCCTACCCCATGGCTCAGTACAATACAGCCACATGGTACACATGGGGTTATCCCCAAAACCAGGGCTCTGGCACTGCTGCTGAGACACACACACACACACACACACACACACACACACACACACACACACACACACACACACACACACACACACACACACACACACACACACACACACAGATTCATAATACTTGGGAGGACATGAAGATTTAGGGATTTCGTGCATGCCACTTTTTGCAACGTTTTGCCATGTGGCAACCCTAATCCCAAAGCCGAAAATTGATGCTCTAGATCGGCTATTTTTTGATGCACGACACTGTGTGCGGCAGCCAAGTATCGGTCAGACATAACTCCTAAACTCCAAACCTCTGCCTAAATTGCTATCCGCCAACAAGTTCATTCATATGGCATGTCCTATACAGCCTCAGCTGGCCTCCACGTTCAACCACCCTTCATTCACCAAGCCCAACACATACTGTAGCGCCCTTAATCAATCAACCAACCAACCAAATAAATCAAAAATGGTCAATCTAATGGTTCACTTGGGCACTTAGGCATTTTTCTTTTTCATGTAAAAAAAATCCATGTTTCCTCAAAGTAATTTCATGAACAACAGCAGCAAAAAAGAAATCTATGAAATTCCACAAATTAGAAAAAAAATGTTGAGAAGTAGGGAAAAAAGGCGATCGAGATCCTCCATTTTCTCTAGCTAGGGCCCGGGGCAAACGTTTAATTTCTGTTTGGGGTCTCGAGCTAAAAGCTTTGGGAACCACCGTTGTATCACTGTATGTGTTGATGATGTGTTCCTCGATGTTTTATTGGAGCGTAAAGCTGCTTGCCTGGATTAACACTGTGCGCTGCCCTGGGGTGAGCACGGTTGAAGTGCCCCCACCACCACACACACACACACACACACACACACACACACACACACACACACACACACACACACACACACACACACACACACACACACACACACACACACACACACACACACACCTCCCGCCCACCACACACACACACACACACTCCACTATACACGTTAAAGAAAAGAGAAATTTACTGTGGCTATAAAGGCTGTAGATTTACATGACCCCCCCCCCCCCCCCACTAAAAGGCTAGGCACACATCCAGCACACTGTGACATCATGGATGGGACAGACACGGCCCTGCTAATGCTGTATTGGACCGGCACGTTATACTGTACACGCCGACAGACACCCCGCAAACCTCCGCGCAACTCGCATCTATCCCGGTGTGACACGCCGTGCTTAAATATCATTATTCACGCTTAAATAGTTTTATTCATAATCATAAATGGGCCTGTACATTAAACGTGGGGACTTTGTGCAAAACCATTACATGATATTTATGCACATAAAAAACTAGGCTGCATGAAACTACTCATTCTCAAACTTTGTTTTTTTTTTTTTTTTATTTCAAGGACCCCCAGCTTTACAGTGTGTGATGTCGGCTACGGACCGCCATAATTCCTGGATGTATAGGCTACAGATGTATGCAAATGGACGCATACAGGGTTGCATATGTTGTTGTTTTGTTTTTGTTTTTTTGTTTATTATTTATTTATTTGTTTGTTAATTTGTTTATTTATTTATTTATGTATTCATTTTTTCAGATATCAGCAGAAGTTATGTCTGTCTATTAGTCCCTGGTGGTCCACATAACACAATTGACCAGCTTGATAACAAAATTAAAAAGGACCAGAGGGGGCATTTTTGAGGGGCACTAGCCCCTTCTATCATTTAATGTTTGCCTTTTCAAAGATTGTCTTAAAAAGCCTCTTATGTACATGTACAGCTTTTGGTTGTGTGTGGCGTGTGGTAACACAAACATGGCATCGCATTGACAATGAATGGATAATAACACATAACACAAACACTATAACACAAACATCAAAGACGCAAGGGTGGGGAATGCAAATTCATATTGGCATCAGAATGTGAGATGATGTGTGATGATAACATCGCCCCTCATTTCGCATGGGTGTGATTTTTTAAACTTGTTTGAGGGGCATAGATCCCCCCCCCCCCACACACACACACACACACACACAAAAACAACGGGTCTGCCCATGGTGGTCCCCCGAGTCAGATAGCCCTGCAATGAACATCATGGCTTCATGTTGTCCAGCTCAGACTCAAGTCCATGGCGTCATTCACTCAGAAATACTGTATATGACATACTGGAGGTTTCAGCAGCTTTCAGCCACTCAAGCACTCACTCACTTCCTTCTGGACAGGCGGCCTGTGTGAGTCCAGCTGATGATGTGGTGACCTCAGACGGCTGCCCCTTCCAGAGCAACGCCGTGAAAAAAAAAACATTCACATTTACCACAATAAAGGCAAGGCCAATAAGGATGTTTATGGATAAGAATGTGGTTCTATTTCCGTCTAATCTATTTAGAGCACATTAGTACTTTAGACATAGTGACATACTACGTATCATTGCCGTCAGGAGGAAACCACCTAACTTTGTTTTTGAGCGGCGCCAGCCCCCTCCCATGTCCAACTTTGAAGATTCATGTAAAAACACAAACATAAACTTTGAAGACAAAGTGAAGTCCCTGTAGACCGTTTGAGGGTTTCTGTACGTGCAAACATTGAAGACAAAAGTGAGGACATAAATTGTGATTTATGTCCTAATGAAATGTTGAAATTCAACACCCATGGGAAACAAAAATGGGTGAAAGTTGGTGTGCCATTCACTAACAAAATATGAAAAATGTTATCATGCTTTAGGTAGCATGTGAACATAGTTAGACAGATCACATGCAACCTAAAGCATGATGAAATTTTGCATATTTTGCCTTATAATGGTTATTGAATGGTACCCCGACTTTGACCTGTTTTTGTTTCCCACGGGTGTTGAATTTCAGCATTGTAGTACAGGCTATTAGACACCATTAGAAATATATTGGTGAAGAAATTTCTTGGTAACAATTTAGTTCCCACCTTTTCATAACTTTCCCTAACTATTGGCCAGAACGGGATTATGTACTGTATGTAACATGACATTCACATGTGATGTGTGACATGTGACATACAGTACAAGCACAACCGAAACCACAACTTCACAGGGGTACGTTTTTCAGTTGAATTTTAATTGTCAAGCTGTCTCTGATGTCACAGAC
This sequence comes from Benthosema pterotum, assembly GCA_039105355.1. Taxonomy (NCBI): domain Eukaryota; kingdom Metazoa; phylum Chordata; class Actinopteri; order Myctophiformes; family Myctophidae; genus Benthosema; species Benthosema pterotum. The sequence continues at coordinate 28,949,752 of CM076985.1, forward strand.
CGTCTAAGCAGGGGTTCCCAAATTGTGGTGTGTGTACCCCTTGTGGTTCATGAACACCATCTAGTATGAAAAGGTTATTGCCAGTTTGGTGCTATTTAGGACAAACAGCAAATCCGAAAAAAACACTTTTATAGAGAGATGTATAAAGCAGCTGTGGGACTACTATAATATTACAGGCCTTCGGCCTGCTCATCCTAGCATGAATGCGGCACCGATGGTTAGAAGGAGATTGTGGGATTTTGCAACTGCCCCAGTATGCATGCTGTATTGTCTACTCGTGTCTACTCATACTGTATGAGGATTGTTATGGATAGAGTACTATAAGGGAGAGTACTGACACTCCTGTTGACTCCCAATGCTACGGCTGAACAGAGACGACGGCTATTGGCTGAAAAGCACACGTGACCACCTAGTAAGGAGGGATTCTGGTTCCAAACAAACCACTCTGGCCATCCATCGCCATTGACAGCAGATTGCACGTTTCCATTTAAATTGGCAAAATTAAATTTTAGGACATTTTAACGCATTAACAGACCTCTCGTCACTCTAGTGAATAACGGTTTGTTATATAAGTCGCTTTAGCATATATGTATATTGCAAGAACATAGGCTGTGATGTGATGTAGTGGTTAATTATGTAGGCCTATGTTTGGAACCTGCAGAGCTCCAGCCAGCACGAGATGTGTGTCAGTACTCTCCCTTATAGTACTCTAGTTATGGAGGTGTATATGCCAGCCAATAGGAAGACAGGGGCAAAGCTTAAGCAATTATAGCACGTTCCGATTGGTGGTATAACTCCATAAATGACATTTGGGGACTGTAGCATGAAGCAAACAAATGTAGGTGTGTAAAGACCAGCCAATAGGAAGACAAATGGGCATGGCCTAAGCAACTAGATCAGAACACTCGGTAGAGTGCAAACTTATGCGTTGCACGAAGTAGGCCATGGCCCTACGTGCGTGAGTGGAGTGAGCTAATACTCATGACATTAGTTATAAAAGTTATAAAGGTTTCTTAATTACCTCACCATTACGTCATCACCTAAACCGGCCAATCGGAGTACCCCGAGGGACCACCAACCATGGACCACAGAGAGACTGCAGACCGACTACACCGATCGCTTCACTTGCACCCACACTGAATATGCAAATAATTATAGCTTGTTCCTGTTGGTCTAGGTCCATGTCGCAAAGTCCTCAATAAAGCCAGTAGGGTTGTGAGCGTGAGGTTGTAAGTTTAACAGAGTGGAACGCACGTAAGCGTGACGTGTGTAAGTGGGCATGGTACACTTTCTAAATTTATAGGATAGTATGCAGTAGTCATGTCTCCCAGTGCAGTGACATTCTGAAAGTATTTGCCTTATTTGCCTAAGTCCTTGCCGCTACACCTGTCGGTCCAAACACAGGGGGAAAATTCTAACAGACTCATAGAGGTCAGATTAAGCAGTGGTTGAAATCCACCAACATGGAAGCCAAAGGAGAGGTGGATTTAAGTAGTTCTGCTCGAGCTTGCACTGAGAACTACCTGAACTGGGATCAGAGCCCCGAACAGATCCGGTGGAAGTCTGACGAGCTCATTGTCAAGACCAAGAAGGCGTTCGATGCCGTGGCCTCCCTGGACCTGGACGGCGTCACCTTGAACAACACTGTGAAGGCCCTGGCTGGCATGGAAGCTGAGCAGACTACCCAATGCATGGTCTTCAACATCTGCAGGACGCTTTCTCCCAATAAGGAGGTGAGGAACGCCAGCGCGGATGCATGTAAGAAACAATCCGAGTTGCTCATAGACATCAGCACGAGAAAGGACGTCTACCAGAGGGTTCTTGCTCTAGCGATGAAGTTGGACGATGGCAGTCTTACTGAAGAGGATAAGAGATACTTGCATATGCGCCATGGGGTAAGGGTAAAAGACCTACAAGACGAGATGAAATTAAGTAGCAAGTACATCAGTAATCTACGTAGTCATATTACAAAGACTGGGACATACAAGGGGAGTCCTGGTGGCCTATGGATCGAAGCTCTGGGGATGAAGGTGGATGCAAAAAGTCTTACAGAGGTATACATGAAAACATACAAGCAACACAGGGATACAAGAAGATTGCATCTTCGCAAAGATAAACAAAACAAGCTCAAAGACATTGAGAGGAAGTTAATAAATCAAGACAAGTTACCCATCAGACAGGTGTTGAAGCTGCGTGCTGAGAAGAGCGCTTTGCTGGGCTTCAGAACCTACGCTGACTATGTCCTGAAGGGCAACATGGCAAGGTCTGCTAACAAGGTCTCCAACTTCCTGGATGGGCTAACCCGTAAGCGGAGGCCTCAGCGAGATGAGGATACTGGCACCTACGCCACGGGTAAATGCCAGTTGAAGCAGTATTTTCCCTTGGAGGTTGTGACCCAGGGTATGCTAGACATCTTCCAGGACTTGTTGGGTCTGTCGTTCAGCCTGGTGCACGGCGGCCCCGTGTGGCATCCTGACGTCACCCTGTACTGCGTCACTGACCGCTCCTCTGGGCAGACTGTCGGGCAGTTCTACCTTGACCTGTTCGCCAGAAAGGGAAAGTGCACCAACTGGCCCAGGTTGGCCGCAGGATGTTGCGTCCCGCTGCAGCCCGGCTGTCTGTTGTCTGATGGGAGTAGACAGAAGGCCGTTGTTGCCATAGTGACCACATTCAGAAAACCCACAGCCGGCCCCTACCTCTTGACGCATGACAATGTGAGGACGTTATTCCACGAGTTTGGTCACGCCCTGCACTACCTCAGTGCTCAGGTTGACTACGCTGTGTTAAGTGCATTCCACGTAGAGGGGGACTTTATGGAAGCTCCGTCCCAGATGTTGGAAAACTGGGTTTGGGAGAAGGAACCCCTACAAAGAATTTCTAAACACTACAGGACGGGAGCTCCGATTCCTGATGACCTGCTGGAAAACCTCATGAAGTCTCGTCCTGCCTTCACCAGTAGGGATGTCCAGGGTAAGTTGAAACTAGCTATATTAGACCAACGTATTCACACCCAGACTGCTCCGAGGGATCTGCGAGTGGGTGCGCTCGCTTCTCTTGGGACTAACATACTAAATATCTTACGTGGCGAGCATTATTGCTACCTGTGGAGTGAGGCATTGGCAATGGACATGTTCTACAGCCGTTTCAAACAGGAAGGCATCATGAACCCTAAGGTGGGTTTGGACTACAGAAACTGCATCCTGAAGCCTGGCGCTTCTAAGGATGCCAAGCAAATGCTGAGGAACTTTTTGGGTCGTGAACCCAATCAGAAAGCATTCCTCCAGAGCACGGAACTAAAGGTTTGGAAGCCCCATTCCAAATCCTGGAGAAAGGTTTCAACATCAAAATTAAGAAAAAGAAAGACGACACATTCAGTTCGGAACTCCCGTATCGGATCCTTTAGAAAGGTTTCCACGTCAAAATTAAGAAAAAGAAAGACAGCACGTTCAGTTCGGACCTCCCGTTCCAGATTCTTGAGTAAGGTTTCAACATCAAAATTAAGAAAAAAGAAAACGAGACGTTCAGTTCGGAACCCCCGTTCCGGATCCTTGAGAAAGGTTTCAACATCAAAATTAAGAAAGACAACGCGTTCAGTTCGGAAGTCCCGTAGAAGAGCCTAAAAAAGGCCTGCTCCCAAGGGTCTCATGTTCAATTAGCAACAGTCTCTGTTGTGGTCTGGCATCAGTGCAGTTTACCTTTGTGACTTCCACCCACCATCCACAATTTTAATACAGCCCCAAACAAGACCTATTATAACTGGAAAAATATTTTTGAGCCCCTCCTTACACAGATTTGGGTCTGTGTGCTTGTACTGTACTTTGAGTGTGATGCCAATGAACAACCTTTATGTCTATATTGGTTAAAAAAAATAATCATGATGCGTTCTTGTCCTACTGTACATCATCCAACAAAAAACAAATACAATACTTCATCTTTTCAATGATCACGTAAGATGGCAACTGAATGGATGTGATTGGTTAGCTGATTTGCTCGTCTACACAATTATGACCTCATCACGCCATATTTCAGGCACATGTCAATGGCAAATGTGAGATTTGGCGAAAGGAAGAGCTGTGTATATTTTTGAGGGGCGCACTTGGGACTAACTCCATCAGCAACACTTACCTACAGTACCTTGCATCAAGACCTATGAAAATAAGTTGCCAATGGAAAATAGTAAAATATAGTAATAGTATTACTCGAAATGTGAAAGTAATTTAGATTACTAGTTACTGGAAAACTGGACGTGCATGGTCACGCACACGCATGCGCACACACACGCAGGCACTGTCACACACGTACTGACGACTACATTGTTTTTCATTGTCAAAAACTACAGTAAATGGAAGCTAAATTAACCCATAGTAGGCGGGAACCCCTAGTGGTAGTTTTACCCTAGTTGACGGGAACACCAATATGCGTTCTGTACAGAATGTACAGTATCAAAAAATGTCAAAAATTTGATGGTGTTACACAATAATTTGAAGTTTTCCAGTACACTTAGGTTAGTATTTCAAAGACATTTTTAGAATCGGGATAGTCTACAATGGGCTAAGCTATGATGACTAAGGATGCACACTTTGGATGGACTGCTGTAGGTTTCTGTGCCATTCTTTTTGAATATTTGTTGCGTCTGTGTTTTTTTTTTTTCTTGTCTGTCTTGAATTATGAAAATGAAAATCAATAAAGTACAAAAAAAATGTTATGAAGGGACTTCCTAAGACAAGAGATGCCAAGATCCACTAAGTAAAACACACAAGTCATTTTACACTTGATTGCATGTTGAAAATAGCAGATCTACAAACCTGTGGATTTGCTATTTTCAGCAAGTACGACGCCATTACAATGGCATGAAGGTACAACTGTACATTTACTTGACTAAGATCTCTTATGATATTTAATGAGAGACGGCTAAATCTATTTGTTACTGCCACCCCAAGAAATCAATCGCATCCCGCAGGCGCAAGATATAAAACAATCCTAAAACAGTCGTGATCATTATAAATCAGTTGTGAACGTTATAAGTTAGTCGCAACCGTTCCTCACCGGTCACTACTAAACCTAACCCTAAACATAAACCTCAGCAAAACCTATGCCAAACCTAACCTTATCCCCTGACGGTTATGCACACGGTGGCGACTGTTATGCCATTGGTCACGACCGTTGGGAAAACGGTCACGGCCGTTGGTGCCAAATGTCACAACATATTAGGGTTGCCACATGTGTCTGACAAAAATCCTGGACATTTTCAATCGGCGGCCTATTATCGGCGGCGATTATCGGCCTTTTGGTCGGAAGCAACGGACCTCTTTAAACATCTAACCCAGAAATATATCACACTTTTACACTGAAATGTTACTGCTCTCATTATTTTATTACTCTTTTACATATCAGATTAATAATTAGGCTACTTAACCATTCATTTCCAACTCTTTCTGGAGCAGTCCAGTTTTCATTTTTCTCATCTCAGTTATCTTTAGATAGACAGATTTAGATTCAGGAGTTTTCCACTCATTTTGGCGGTAGGGGGGTCTGGAAAAGAGGTAAATATAGCGACAAATGTGCCAAGTTGGCAACACTGGTACGTACAGGCACGCTACAATTTAATAGGACTATCATACTGATCTGAGACTGTGAGTGACGCAAGTCAGGTTAGTTGCGGTCTCTAGGAAAAAAAAATACTTTTGACCATGTATAAAAATCCGGGACATTCAAGTGTCCAGGATTTATTTTATTTTTTCCTGGACAGACCATGAAAATCCGGGACAATCAGGAAAATCCGGGACCTGTGGCAACACTACAACATATACCGCAGACGGTAAATGATTTCAAGGAAGTTGAAAATAACATCAACTAGTAACAACCTTTTGGCCACCCGTTGCGATGTATGTCGCAACATATGCCATGTTTGCAAATTGCCCCTCCTGGATTGACTAAAACTACATTGATTTATCTGTTAAAGATTGCAAGTGGCTAAAATGTAAGCTAAATGAGAACTATTCAAGAGAATATGACTGAAACTAAAACCTAGTTGTGCTGTCCCCATGTGCTGTCAAAAATTACTACCGGTGTGAAGTAAAGTGGTGCAACCGTGACACCCGGTGGTGAAAATATGCTACATATTCATGCTCCTAGCCAACCATGGAGCCAGCTACAAAGCTGCAACAGTGACACTTTGTGAGAATAAGCTAATTAATTCTATGATGACAGCCACCCAACCAGTCTAAGGGAAGTGGTTGTACCATTTTAAAGGGGCTCCACCATGAATTTCAATTCAAAGGGGCTTTATTATATAAATTTAAGCTACAATACCACAAACTCCACACCTCAGAGCCACTCTCGGCCCTTGCTCACCAATTATCGCATCCCACCTCTGTGAGAGGGGGGGCATTGAACCACAGTGGGAGGAGATGGAGACTGGGAAGATTGATGCATACCAATGACTTAAAGGGTGGAGGCAAGTTTAAAGGGCGAGGGAGATAGGTTTTTGGACTTGCATCACTCAGCGGAAGAATCTGAAGGGGCCCATTCAGAAACACAGAAAACCACAGATTTCTTAATGAAGTTGACTGATAAAAAATGGGTCCGTTAAAAAGATTTTTTTTTTAAAATCTTGAAATATGTCAAATTCACGCTGCCCCTCTCTCTCTCTCTTTCTTCTCTTACTTGTTGATGTAGCGCATGATGTTTCCCGGCCAGGCCAGCTGCACCTTGAGCTGACCCCGGTGCTCTACGAAGAAGTCGACCAGCGTGCGCGTGACGGTGGCCGACGTGTGGAAGAAGAAGGCTGGGATCCACAGGATGGCTCCGTCCAGCTTCTTCAGGCTCAGGAAGAAGTTGTTACGGTCCTGAACCGTCAGCAGGTTGTTGTAGTACTTCTCCAGGATGCTGCATGCACAGGGAGGAGCCAACAGGGTTCATTTAGTCCAGTATTTATACTGCATTTCAGCCACGGACCACCTCCATTTGATGTTGAGTTTAGTCTCTCGGACCCAAAACTAAGGATTTTCAAGTTTTTGTCCACAATTTAGGAGAGATAAACTGGCAAAACGTTGGTCAAAATAACAATTCTTCTTCTACATTTTCTAATTGTGTAGATTCTTGAAAATTAAGTAATTCAGATGTTTAAATATATTTCAAGAGTTATAGATTTAATTTAAATAATCCATCATTTAGCTGAGGACCACCTGGAATCCCCTCAGGGAACACTAGTGGTCCCCGGACCATTGGTTGAAAACCTCTGTTTTAGATTTTAATTTCAGTCTCTTGATTGCTTTAATTTCAGGAGGAGTGAAATCTTATTTTGTGCGCTACCCTTTTTTTTTTTAAGGTCGCAACCGTTTTAGTTCAACTAGCCAATCTACATCAACAAGTTGTGAGCTTGTAGGTTTGGCTATTTTAAATGTTTCTCAAAATGTAAAAAGGCATGAAGGATAAGAGGTGGTGAAAGATATAATTCTTTGTCTGAAATGTATTTTGGCGGACCCTGATGGAGTGTCGTATTGGCTCATTTTACACTGGCTGAAAATAACCGATCTAGATTGCCATTTCAATAAGAAGGCTTATTATAGTTTGGAACAGGGTCATATCGGCTGTCACTATCGGACAGAAATAGGCAGTCACAGCTTTACTGCGGAAATAAAGGAGAATTACACCCATTTTCAACATTTTACTATGTCATTAATATACCTTAGAGATGTGTGGAAATAACAAAAAAAAAAAACTGTGTTTTCTAGAAAAGGAGGTCTGAAAGAAATCATTAACATGTTGAAACACACCTGGATAACATCATCTAATGTGTTTCAGCAATCAGCATATTAATGATTTTTCTTTCAGTCCATTTTTTCTGAGAGTGCACAAATGGGACCAAATTGACATTTTCGCTCGACCAAATTTACTTTTTTATAACAACCATGTGTTGAAGGTAGTCATGCTGGTTCTAAAAGGATAAGGATGTAATAAGGATGTTTTGTAGAATCTACAATGTCAGTACGAAATGGGTTAATAATGGGTTAATTAACCTTGGGTTGAAGGTGGTCATGTTGGTGCGTCGGCCCACGTCCCTCTTGAAGATCTCGGTCGGTGCGAAGTTGCAGCGGAACACAAAGTCGAACTTCTCGATCTCGGCGCCGCAGCGCGAGCCTGTCAGGATGCCGCTGTTGCCGATCACGGCGCAGACGTTGTAGTGGCGGCCGAGGATGGGCGATGTCTCGGGCAGCAGCGAGCGGAAGTTCTCACCGATGGAGAACACGTACTTGTGGCTGGAGTAGTCGTAGTGCATGAGCTGGCCGAGGCGTACCGCCCCACGCGTCAGGGAGAAGTTGTGTGGGATGTCGATGTACCGCGAGATCTCCTTCCTGGAGGAGATATGGTTACAGCATCAGCATGTGTTGGAACAGTGGATCATTTTCATGCCAGGGACCCCCAAATGGACAATTATTAGCCTGTGGACCCACATTAAAAAAATAAGAAAATACAGGATATAGTCTAGGAATGTGCTGCTGCCCATGAGAAATGTGCCCATGTTCAACATCAATATCCGATATAATTAATCCCCATAACTAACAATTGTCGATAATACATGTATCAGGGTGCTTACACTACAGGCTTAGGCAAGTCAGTTTTAACTTTAATATCTTTATATCTACAATTGTGAGCTTGTAGATGCGTTCTAGCTGTTACTTTGTTGTTGTTTATCAGTAAAGACAGACCGATTAATCAGACAGTTTAAATTGATCGGGCCGATAAATCTAAAAACAACTAAAATTGGCCAATACCGATGTGTTTGCCAATTACTCTCCCATCACTAATATTGACCAAGGACACCATGAGAGAAGATGTTTTACGGCTCTAGCAGTGATACTCATTTTCATTTCAAGGACCTCTCGTAGGACATGGACTATAGCCTACAGCCCCCCATTTAATGGCATTTCTATCACTGGGACTACAATGTATTGTAAAATCACTGTTCATTTAACTCAGAGTGCATAAATGGAAGCAAATGGATCCTACAGATCCATACAGTTTATTTTATTTTATTTTTTTGTTCAGTTCAAAACCTGCTCAAAACCTTTTCATGACGATACGTGTTTGATATATTGTATCTATTCAGAGATGTGCACATCTTTTTTTTATTGAAATTGGTTTAATAAATAAAATTGTGGTTAAGATCTGACATGACAGTTTAAATGGGTTAAAACAAAGGATCAGCGAAAGGACACATAGCAACCTGGCCTTTTACTACCGGGTCAAAAACAATCAATATGATGCAGTGGTGGGGCTTATGATAGTTACATTACATATGATGGAACAGTAGATGGTATTAGATAAACAAACCGCTATAGATACAGTAAACCGGTAATATAGTACGCATTTTAGCAACAGAACATGAAAATCTCCACATTTATGTCTGCACAACCCTTGTCTCCTCCTCTGTTTGTATGAAGTGTAATACTCTAGACCAGGGGTTTTCAACAGGTGGTCCGGGGACCACCAGTGGTCCTTCAGAAGGTTCCAGGTGGTCCCCAGGCTAAATGATGGTAAATGATGAAAGTTGGTTAACCAGATGTAACTCTTGGGAGTGTAAAAATGAAACCAAATGGACCCATAAGGGTCAATTTGGTTTCATTTTCACACTCTCAAGAGTTAAAATATTCATCATCTGAAGTAGACCACTTGATTAAGAAGTTTACACTGTTTTGTTGGCAGAACAGCCTGAAATTGTGGACAAAACCAAAAGAATTCTTTAATTTTATGTCTTTGGTGTGAGAATGTAATCAAATTGTGGTCCGTGGCTCAAATGCTGAATAAATGGTGGTCCCTGGAGTCAAAAAGGTTGAAAACCCCTGCTCTAGACTAGCAGTGGTTTTCAGTCTGTTTCATATCGAGGCCATTTATTTATTCAGCTTTTGAGCCACGCCATTTGATGAGATTTGTGACATTCAATTTTTCTACCTTCTCTAAATGTGTAGACAAACTAGACTCATGTATATCTCCTAAAATCATGTATATGCTTAGCAAACTGTTGAGAGACTATGAGAGAGAGAGTCCATAAAATTGACCATTTTGGTTGGGTCATTTAGCATGGGGACTAGCTGGAAAACCGTCAAGGACCACTGCTATAGAGATAATAACCAAGACATGACCAGAGGAACAAACACAATAAACTCTTTCTTTATCGGTATCACAACGAAAAACTCTTAGGGTTACAAATGAATACATTATCACCAATAACCACATCCACAGATAGCGCCTCCAGGCTTGAAGCAATGGGTGGCCTGGTGCCCGAGAGCACGCACGCTGGTTTGCTTTGTGCACGCGGACAGGGCAGTTTGTATTTAAGTTTTCTGGATGAACCACCGGTCATACGTCACATACGTCATATACTACCTCTCAAAACACAACGGACGTACTGTATTACCGGTATATGACAGATAATAAGCTCACCACAAACCCACAAGCTTGTTTTTTGATGCTGTTTAGTTTTTTTTCCTTTGCTCTTTCTCTGGCTTTAGTTAATGAATATTATTAAGAATTAAGAACATAGGCTGTGCTGTGATGCAGTGGTTAGCTATGTAGGCCTAGGTTTGGGACTTGCAGAGCTCCAGCCAACATGAGGCGTGAGATCAAAGCGTGTCGTTGGAGTCTCTCCAGCCACATTATGGTGGTGCCCTTCTATTCGATCTTTAATCCAACCGTGTGTGTGTGTGTGTGTGTGTGTGTGTGTGTGTGTGTGTGTGTGTGTGTGTGTGTGTGTGTGTGTGTGTGTGTGTGTGTGTGTGTGTGTGTGTGTGTGTGTGTGTGTGTGCATGCATATGCGTTTGTATGGTGAGCGAGCGTTACATTTTTCTTTTTTGCCATGATCTCCTACCCTCAGCCCCCTGACTTCTTCTCTTTCTTTGTTTTCTTAGAGCAAAGTAAGACGATGGGAACTATGCAGAAAACCATTTTTGTAAAACTGTGGTGTGATCGCCCACCCTCTCTCTCTACAGTGCCCCTTACTGCTCACACTTACTGATTCTTGAATGTTGTTGTCCGTTGTAGCTTAGATGCTGATGCCAGGAGGGTTATTTACGTAATCTGCTGAATGGCTGCAGTAGCTTATTGTTCTCTTTGCGCTCCAATTCCAGAATATATTAAACAAAAAAAAAAGCTGGAGGAGGAGACCACAGGACAAGAATGCACTCTCGCCCTGATGATGACCAGTGAGGTCGAAACATGTTGGCCTTTATTATATATACTGTACTTGTTATGTGAAGATATTTTAGATTTACATTTTCCAATGTCTTCTCCTCAAGTGTTTTTTTTTTCTTTAAACCTTTCCCCCCCAATTTAGTCATTATGTTAATAACGGTCTGTCAGTCACAGTGATTATATAGTCATCTAACAGCAATTATCTCTTTGGATAATTTTTGCATAATTATCGTTATTTCATAATCTATTTATGCCTTTTTAAAGAATAAATGTCAGCATTTTCAATGAACTGTATATAAAGAAGTTATTCATATCTGCAGGCAATCTTCATTTTGATGAACATTTCAATGCGAAATGCCTAAACCACAATTGTATATATATATATATATATATATATATATATATATATATATATATATATATATATATATATATATATATATATATATATATATATATATATATATATATATATATATATATATATATATATATATATACACACACTGTATATATATGTTAATATGTAATATCTTAGGTTACTTATCCAAGTCCTATTTGTACCTAAAAGCAGTACCAGCAATCTGTGCTGAGTCAGTTATTTCTATTCACAGATCTGATGTCATATCAAGTGTCAGGTCTCATCGAAAGCCGGTAAGTTGTATATGTTCTTGATGGCAGACATTTCCAGGTGGCCAACGTTGGAATTAGCATTGACATTATGTACACTGCCATGTGTGCATGTGTATGTGTGTTATCTCCTAAGAATAGCCCTGTAATACTATAGGCATGATCAAAACACATTTTTTGTTCTCTTACACCAGTGGTCTCAGGACTACCAGTGGTCCTCAAGGGGGCTCCAGGGTTCGTTCAAGAGTTACTGTAGTATTTGCGAGGCTAGATCTTATCAAATGTTGGTCCTTGGCTCATATGCAGACTAAATACTGGGCCATGATATGAAAAGGCTTGAAAACCACTGTCTCACACAAATCAAGAATTTTCTTTTTTTTATTTAATCCCTCTTGTCCTCTGTTTAATACAATAGCAAATGACTGAAAGATATACAGTATATATTTTTATTATATGTATTCAATTCTCTTATAAATGTCATGTATTTCTTCTTCTCGATTTAAACTGTCACCAGTTTGAAATGATAGGTATCACCTACTCTTGAGTTTCAAAAGGCTTGTGCATCTATAGCCTATCATCTATAGCCCTTCATTTGTGATCAAGAATTTCTAAATCAACTTAAACATCAACCCAAATAAAGATGTTGTGTCTGTGTGTACATGTGTGTATATGCAGAAAACCCACTTCTGTCGCATGAAGGCCGTCCTGTTGTACTTCCACTTGGCAGAGCTCTCCTGCAGGCCCTCGTTCAGAGCTTGGGTCAGAGGCGTGAAGGCTGGGTCCAGGTACTTCATCGCCAACTGAGAGCTACATGGACCCAGAGAGAAGGACCTTAGACAACACAACCAGGATGATCTAAGCCTATACTTAGCTGCGTTGAGTGCCCATGACACCCACTGAAAAAATAGGCAATCTACTAGCTTACAAATGCAACGTGCTTGTCTAATGTACGCTCTGAGCATGTAGCCAATCAGAGCAACAGCTGTTGTATTTATTCTAGCAGCTTTTGGAACACCCTGGTAACAATAGCAATTTAGCCAAGTAATACATTTGGAACAGCATAGTAGTAAAAACTTAACATATAAACATAGCCTATATGCAGATTAGTCCATAATAATACTTTTACCGGTATATATTCAGATTATTTAGCCAGCAAAATAGCTTATGTTAGTGGGTTTTAATACATTTGTGATTTTGAGGTAGCTCATAACCAAATTGCTAATAAAACTGCCTTTAGAGTTAAAATACTTTGATTTTTTATCTTGTGTGACAACATCCTGGATTTGTGAAAGGAAGCCCTTCAATTATATATGAATACGACTGTCAGGGTAGACTACATTGTTAACATCAAGATAACATTGTTATCTTGTATTGTAACTTCAAAACTTTACAAAACAAAGGGCATTGTGTCAAAATCACAGATTATTAGCAATTTGGTTCTTTTGCTCATGTAAGCAAGCAAGTTAACATCAAGCAAGATTAATCTTTATTGCATATTGTTGGCTAATGTGTAGCAATGGACATCCTGGACTTTTCTTTTCCAAACTAAGCCATATTTCATGCCGTTCTTAATTAAACTTCCGCAAAACAGCAAAGTGCAATGTAGAAACATCAGCTCCGTAAGTTGAACAGACTCCACGTTGCTTTGTGTCAAAGTTTTGACACAAAGTTGAGCTAGGCTGTGTTGTCAGTTGCTTGCTTGGCCAATATAGCTGATAGGGATGCAACAGTTAATCCAACGAATCAATTAATGAAGTAAAAGAAATAAGAAACCATAGAACCATAGAAAAAGGTTGCAAATAATCAACTGTGTAGGTCAGCTCTTACTGCACGACACTGTTGTACAACGCATTCATTGACTTACCGGGAAAAAAAGACAAATGAAACAAACAAGATGATAGATTATTTGATTATAAAAAAAAATAAGTGCTAAATAAAATAATAATTGTGGAGGGAACTGCTGGTTGCTGCCCTAATAGCTGAAGCATAAGCCGTTTCGTTTTCAGAAAGAAAAAAGGGTGTTACTGCTCAAAAACTGTGTCGCTGCCATACACCATGTATTGTCATCAACAGCAGCGGAAAAGCTCTATTCTAGACCCTTAGCCCATCGTAAGAAGCGCATTGATAAATAAACAGATCGTATTGTTGCATGATGCCGTAACAGGGAAAGAAGCTAAACAGAAGAAATGTATGGGGGAGAAGGGAACGGAGCATGTTCCCTTGAGTTTTAGCACTCAGAGAGGAAGGGCAAGTCAGCAGCACACTTTATTCACCTCAGGTCTGGTTTGCGAGGGGGCCTCTCTCTGCACGCCGGCATGGGGGATATGACACAGAACAAGAACTCAAACGAAAAAAACACTTTGAATGTATCGTTATACTGTAAACATTTTGTATTTGATATGCTTAAAAATGATCTTAAATAGAAGTGTGAACTGTAAAGTGAAGACTCTTCCAGTTGATGTAACACACCTGTCATACCGATCTATTCTTGCATATTTCTGTATTTGAAATCCTCTCCATTATGCTTGTACTAAGATCACAGATACTGATCGTATGTTTATAAAGGTATCATTGCGTGAAAGAGGAACCTTTTCTAAAATATATAAAATTTTAAAGGTGTATTTTTTGTGTTATAGAGAGCAGTTAGGCTTATTGGTCAGGGCACAATTTAATGGGTTAAATCACATGTGCTGGATTATATTAAACATAATATTCCCAGAAGCTGGACCCATTCAGAACAGCCGACATTATGGACATGTACCACCCCGAGTGGTTTTCTTCAAAATGTCAACCCCCCCAACACACACACACACACACACACACACACACACACACACACACACACACACACACACACACACACACACACACACACACACACACACCCCCACACACACACACACACACACACACACACACACACACACACACACACACACACACACACACACACACACACACACACACACACACACACACACTCTACAGACTTCTCTTACTCAGAGCACACAGTCTATTCTCAGTGTTCATCTATCCCTGTGTAACTCAGGGTGTGTACCACTTACAATTAGACAACAGGTAATTTCGAGGAAGCAATCCGATTGGTTGAAATAGCCATCTAGTTGTTTTTAAAGGTAATATAGGCAACTTCTTAGCCAAAAATCAAAAAATACCTTTTTTGTCACTGTCACAGACAGTCCAGAACTTACTGTACTGTTGTCAACACATCATGAAAAAAAAACATTCGTCTGGCTCAGGACAAGGCGGTACTAATGTATGAGGAGGAGGGGGTTGTGTGGGGTGAGGCAGTGTTTTAGCCAATCACAACGCAGTTTCATAATGAGCCAATAGAGTGGAGGTGAGGTGGTGTTAGATTCTGTTTTTAAACAAATGTGTTTACAAACACACAAAAACAGAGTTTGTACGCACTAAAGTTACCTATATTACCTTTAAACAAGCATAGCCTATAGCCCCAGCCTGTGTGATTTCTGTTCTGAGGTGCAGGTGAGGGCCAAAACAGCCAGTGGATGCCATATGTTCTGAATGCCCAACCCTGCTTCCCTGTAGAGAACACGGACGTCGCCAAACATTCAGCTATGGCGCTCCTCTACAATGTTATTGTTTGGCAAAATACAAAACTTCCGTCCACTTCCTATGAAAGTTTTTCCAATGCATTTCTCCAGGGTTTTGCTTTTGAACCGAATGTGAACTATATAAAACCCTGGGGACCGTGGTTTAAAACAAGCAAGAACATCTGTCTTGAAAAGGGTTGACATGTTTTTTAAGGGAGACTGTTGTAAAATTTCAATATTATACTTGAGATTGTGCGATGTTACTTCATACTCCTGCACTGCTTTGGGAACTCGCCAATGGGGTTGATCCTGTAACAACGCATGCGTGCCATTAATGACAACTACAGCACACACTCTCTCTTGTGTAATATTGATAAATTTCAGTACTTGCCAGATGCTCTTATCCGGAGGGACTTACAGTACAACAAGCACATGTAAATAACCCCATGCATATAGAATGCAGAGAGAACAGTGTTGTTGCCTACAAAAACTAGGATACCAGGTGAACCATGGAACTAGCATCTGCCTAAGCAATATGTCATCTACTGTAAATAACAGTCTGCTTATCTGGCATGCGATAGTTTCCTTCTTTTCTATCAGTGAAGACTGACAGAAAAGAGGAGGGGAGAGACATGCCGCAAAGGTCATCATGAATCGGACTCGAACACGTGCCACGCTGTCAGGACAGGGTTCATATGTGGCACGTGCCTGGACCACTAGGCCCATGGGTGCCCCGAGCATCCTATGGTTTCATTGTACAATGAACCTGACATCGACATTGCACCTATAAGGAGATTGTGCAGTGAACCTGGCATATGGTTTTTAATATGTAAGTATATATATTTAGCAAAACAGACCTAATGATCACAACACATGATATACATTAGATGTTACATAATACAAATACAACCTAATTGGATCTGTCCCATATAAAACTGGTGTAAAAGAAAATGCAACCAAACGGGACCAGTCCCATGCCTGTGACTCAGAGCGAGCGTTAAGCATCCACCGCCAGGTCCATTTGCTTACATTGGTACACGCTCGGTTACACCGACACCCAGCCAGGGCTTCACATGCACTGCAACCTTGGGCTGCTGCCACAAACAGCGACGACAGCTGGAAATGATTCCAGGCGGCGGCAGAATGAATGGACGCTGCGCCGCTGTTGTAAATCAGTACCAAGGACATCTCCCTGGAGCGCAGCAGAGCCATTAACACACTCACTCTCTGGACTCTGCTCTAGGTATGCCCAGAGCTGCTTTCACACTATGGAGACTATAGGGCCGCTTCTAGAAGTTGAGTCCCCATTCATTTTCATCAAAGACTTTTCAACATGTATTAATTTAAGAGACCACTTTTCACCACTTTTCAATGTATCTTCATATAACAGGGCCTCACTAATGTACATGATAAAAAATACCACATTTTTTCTTACTCTGTATCTCTGTATCAATGCAATGCAAAAATGGCAACCATTGTTCTCCCCATAATAAAAATATACATATAGGCCTATATTTTTAAAAACATATTGTATAAAACAAAAATCTACCGAATGATGATGTCATTGGAGGCTGTGTTTCTGAACTGCCCGCAACCCTCCTGTGAGACAGACTGTGTAGAAAAAGTCATATTTTATCATGTACATTAGTGAGGACCTATTATATGAAGATACTGTATGTTGAAAAGTGGTCCTTTAAACACCTTTTAAGCATCATATGAAGTCAGCTTGGGTCGCGGCAAATCATGACAACAAACACTTTGGACCAAACAAATAAAAGCAAAAATAAAACCTTGCTGTAACCTTCTGGGTTTTTGATCTTTCTAATTATTTATTGGGCCCCAAAAATATTGTTTGTTGTCTGCAGCGTAAATGTCCTTATACAAATAATTTTTTGAAAATTCTTTGTCAAAATATGGAAAATGATATGAATTGGGAATTCACTTCCGAAACAGGCATTGGAGGGCGGGCTGCGGCACTCTATATTAGCAGAGTTACACATGTGTTGGTTAATACACCACATGCACACGCACCCAGGCACAGTATTACCCTCACAGCCTGTTGAACATTTGGAGAAAATAGCAGCATTTCAAGCTCAAAGTGTTGCATTTTCAGCAAGGACACTTAATCAGCATACCATATGGGACTGAGCGACATAAGGAGAAGGACAGAGCCCTGATGAACTGGATGGATGTTGAAGAGTCAGATTCTAAAAATGTCTTCAATACAGTTTTCTTTTGTAATATAAAATGGCCTTATCTGTCACGGACATGTATTCACCATTTACTGTAGTTCCAACATATTTAGTTCCAAGGACAAACAAAGGTCTGACTTTTAGAACAGACATAAAATAATAAAATAAAGTGACAGATGCTTTCTGATTTTAAAGGGATTAAGTGGTTAAGTTACACAATGTTGTTTGCAGAGAAGAGGCAGTAATATGACTGTTCAACTGTAACAATCTCCCACATTGATTCGTTTTCATCAATTCATCAATGGCCCCCACCCACCAGCCATCCTGTTATCTCTACCATTTTATAGTAGTCTGGGGTTGTGGCATCAAGACAATTTGAGCAAATGTCTCACTAACACAGAGCAAGAGAGAGGCAATGGGGAGCAAAATGAGCAAAAAAAGAGAGATGCAGAAATATAGGCCCAAAAAGTAGAGAAGAGACAAATATAGACAGAGAGAACAGTGGAGGGTTACAAACAGAGCCAAAACGGGCAGAGAGAGATCGAGGGAGGGAGGGAGTTTAGAGAGAGGGAGATAGAAAGAGAGACCCTAGCAAGGAATCAGAATGTGTACTGTGTGCTAGTTGATGACTGTTGGATTATGTGACAGATGCCCTCTTGTCCCCAGGCTTCAACGGGCTGGTATTAGCGACAACAACACTGCTACTGTCACTATGTTTATGACTCTAGCTGCCGCCACCACCACTATTACTGCTGCTACAGTATGACGCTGCTATCATGCCAACACAAACTCCTATTTCTATGACATGCAAATGGTGAAGTTACGTGCCAGTTTTGCTTCTTGACATTGTAGCATCAATAATAAACAGCAACAAATAACTAATGTAATGTAAACTCCATTGTAAGATAAAATAGATAAATAAAATAGCATGCACATTGGTCTTGGCACACTTAGTGAGTAACAGTCCATGGTTGGCACGACTAAGGTCTTGTGAGCTTTCCTCCACTGCTAGGGCTAGGCTGTCAGCACATGCAAACATGTGCAGTTGGGGAAAACACAGTTACCACACCAGGCAGTAACCAGTCCTCACGACTGGTGACGATAACAACAAAATTTCATTTTACACTCTCAAGAGTTAAATGATATTTAAACATCTGAAATAATTTATTTTCACAACTCTATACATGTATGTAGCTGTAGAAGAATTTAGAGGAATTGTTATTTTGACCAACTTTTGCCAGTTATCTCTCCTAAATTGTGGACACAAACTTGCAAATCCTTAGTTTTGGGTCCGTGAGACTAAACTCAACATCAAATGGTGGTCTGTGACTAAAATACAGAATAAATAGTGGCCCTGGTGTGAAAAAGGTTGAGAACCACTGCGTTGGAGGATTGAGTCCTTAGCATTGAATGCTGAATTGTTATCTATAAACAGCATATAGCTATAGGAGCAGCTTCTCTCCTCTAGGTAGGATTGGGCAATGTGCAGTGCCTGTGACTACATACAGTATATGGAATCTGTTTTGCTGGTATGTGAACCGGCGGGCGGCCAGCCTGCTATTGATCAGCTGTTTTGATTGAAAGCATCTGCTCACTATGGGGCCGACGGGAGGGCTATACGGTAGCCTATGCGACAGACGGTTAAACCAGTTCCTTTTGCTTTTGTCCGGCACTGGAATTGCTGTAGCCGATTAGAAACAGGAGGAGACTTTACACCCTCGGGGAAGCGTGACTGATTGGAAAAATGTCGGGGAAAACTCCCGGTAGCTGCGTGGCACACATTCTGAACCAGGGGCGGATCTAGGCATGGGCATGGGCTAAATACCCAGTCTGCCCCCCCAAACATGATGCCATGCAAAACAACCCAAGATATTTCAAAATAAAGTGTTTATATTTGAAACACTACTACTGCTACTAACTAACTACAGCTGTGGCACCACTAAACCAACAGCATTTCATCATTGAAAACAGAAAACTCTCTGAGTCAGACCTTTAGCTTTATGCATGCTGCGTGTCTGTTGCAACTTCAACAACAACTGATGTTATTATTGATGCTTTACTTCTGAAAGTCTGAAAATGGTATGGGAGCGTCACAGGCGATGAAGCCGCCCCCCTACCATTTTCTGCTGCCCCCCCAATTGGGAAAAGTTATATCCGCCCCTGACACACACACACACACACCCCTCCTCCTTGGAATGCCATCTGCATGGCCCTGCCGCTCACCTCTGATTCAGCAGAGATAGAGTGGTGAGGTGACGTCATTCTCCATTCTAATGAGAGCAGCATGTTTTCATCGTCTCACCTCTTAATTCCCCTTTTGGGAGACATTATATCATATCGTTGCCGCCACGCAGAAACCTCTTATCTTCATCATTTTGTTGTTTGTTGTTGTAAGTAAACCTCCTTGATCATAGTCGCACACAAAGTATGCAAAGCATAAACTCTGCATGCTTGAAACACACTACAAAGTGACGCACAAGCTTGTTGATCTGACTTTTGAATTATAATCCTGAAAAGTGTTGACATCTGAGGTTTCCACCCGGCACGCACACACGCTTGCATGCAGTGCACAGGTTAGATTTGCTTCTTGTACAGCATACGTCTATTGTCTCCCATTGTTTTTAAAGGCTGGGAGCCAGGACACACAATGGACAGTGTATTTGTGTGAGAGTGCATTATGACCATAAACATGAGTCACTAATGAAAAACAACAGGCCCATAATGTCCCTTCAAATACAACAGCTATTGGAAAACATCATATTATATATATATATATATATATATATATATATATATATATATATATATATATATATATATATATATATATATATATATATATATATATATATATATATATATATATATATATATATATTTTTTTTTTTTTTTTTTTTTTTTGGCCTTGGGGGGGGCGGGGTGCCGTGGGATCCACACGGCAGATGAGCTGCGCTCTGATTTGATCTCACTAATGTGTCGTCATCCCCGGCCCCTCCCGCGCCCGTCCACTGCTGTTCTACGTCACATCATTTAGAGCGACGCCCACCCCGGAAGGTTCACTCCCACTTGAAGGCCACTTTCCAACGTGCGTTAGTCCAGGCTTTCCGTTTTCGCGCAAGGCGAACGAAAATGAAAGCCTGGGTGTCGAGGCTAGTCTGTTTACTTCAAATTGAGGTACAGTGTTTGTGTACTTATAGATATAGATACAAGAGGCATCTCTTAGCATCTGTGAGGTCAGCATTGTCATTATCACGTCACATTTATATGTCTCGTTGCAACACATGTTGTTAGGAAATAGATAGAGGTATTTTGACAGTGTAACAAACATTGTACTGTCTCTGTGTCATAATATCATTCAGGTCCATCACCGTACCAAGAGAATACCAAAATAATCTAGGGTAGATAACCTGACAAAAACATGCAGTAATCCTGGACTCCTCATGCATTGAAGGAAGCACGAGGCCAGCCCACTGCCTCTCCAGGTTGGTGGAGGGAATGTATAGCCCAGGAATTGGCACTGGGTGATAAAAATGGTTTACAAAATCATGGGTATACAATGTATAAGAATACTTCAACTAAATTGTCACACTCCGCACCAGGCTCCTGACCTGCAGCATTTATTTTTTTGTTTTGTATTTGTTTGTTTTTTTGTCATCGGTGCTGCCGTGATATGTGGACCATATGGGCCATGAAAACCCATATAAGCCCCACAATGGAATCTCAGACCTGCCTGACTGTGAGACTGCAGCGAGGGGCTGCTTCTTATTTGTGAGGCCTGTGGTGAAAGGTTAGCTTTCATTGGGCTAATGACCCGCTAACGGCCTGCACACATAAACAAACAGTGTGTGGGTGAACAGGGATTTATGAATTGGGAGAGTAGTGCTTCACTCAACGTGTGGTGTGGGGACCACAAGGGGTCCAACATGGATTTTTACAGGTCTGCAACTCTTTTGCTATAGTTATGAGGGCATGCCAGAACGGGAATGATAAATGCACGCATTACCGCAGAGATTCTACCATGCCACTCAGTGACAAAAATCAGACGCGTTCACGTGCACAAAATGAGCGCGCGGGCAACAAACACAGGACTCCGTGTTTGCTTTATCACACAGCCTTTTTTAAGCACAAAACGTCAGTCCCATTGAAAATGAACTTATTACCTTAGTGTAATGATGTGATGATGTGGGTGTGATGGTCCTTTTTTCCATTGCTATTATTCTATTTTTTATTTTTTTTAGATTACAACTTCACTGTCATCTGACTCCCCCCCAAAAATAACATGGAGACTCCCCTGGTTGTCTTAACCACAGGCTGGGAACCGTTGAGCAAGAGGGACGAGAGCAGAGAAGAGGGAGATGAGACAGGTCAAAGACGGAGTGTGCGGCTGTTTGGAGCAAACCAACATCCTCTGCTCAGTACATCAGTCTTTATTGGCATTGAGCAACAAAGAGGTGTGCTGAGACAACCAATAACACCCACCTTTATCTACATTCCAACGGTGGGAAGAAACTAACAGGTACATTAACTGTACTGTACTGTGCTGTAATGTACTCGGAGCTCAGAGAGAGGTGTAGAAACCTTAAAATGACGTGCACACCGTCTTAAAACTTTAAACTCAAAGTCTTTAAACGTTATTTACTCAACGTTTTGGGCAATGGACCACCTCCAGGCATTAAATATTATGTAAACCTGTACGAGTAACAAAAAGCGTGAGAAATTGCATGAAAGCAAACGCTGGCGAGTCAGAAAGAGACATGGGGAAGGGAGGGGAAAGGGGAAGTTACAATAAGGTCCAAGGAATCCAGGAAAAAGAGAAACATTGTGAGCCTCCGACCTACTGCTCAACAGCAAAGGCCTAAACAGGGGCTTTATGTTCTTAATGCCACCATGATGCCCATTTGAAAAATATGCACCTATAGACAGCCATACAGATGGGGCAAAAACATGATCTCTGGCCCTGACCTTAAACTGCTGTAATAGACATTAAGACAGCTCGCCAATAGCAATCTTTAGACAGGTTATAGAAGTAAGACAGTGGTTCTCAACCTGTGTAGGTCAGGACCCTTGATCATATTTGAATTAGGGGCTGCCCCCTCCCCAGCACTATCAGTCCATTTTCTTTGACTTCCAGAGAAATATTACTTTTGTTTTTGTGAGTACATAAATTCTCATTGGCCAGAATTACATCATGCATGGCGATACAAGGTGTCACTTTGAAGTATTAAAAAGGCCCTAAAAGTCATTCACAGATTAAAGACCACTGGTCTAAGGTACCCTGAAGGCTACAGACTGCCAGACTGTATCAGGGCCAAACAGAGCACAGACAATACGGGTCACCCGTCACTCATTGAGTGTGATGGAGAATTACTGTTGCGGTAAATGAGTCGCTGCTACTGTAGCTACTGTAGACTAGCAGGTCCCCCCTGGCTACTATTAGTAGCCTTTCTGTGTCCACACTCTGGACTCCAGAGAAAGTGTTGCTTTCTTTCAGGGGAGAGAGAGAGCGTTGGATGTCAGATTGATTCAGGATGATGAATGCCCCGACCGTTTCAAGGTGCATGGAACACTTGGTTATTGAAGCACTTGGTTTGATCACAGTGTAATCAGTGCCATTTGTAGAAAATAACCTACCGCTTGTGGATCAAGGCAGAGTTGAAAATCTTGAAAATGCCTGTAGAGCTGAGCCAAGGGAAGCTGGCAGCTAGGCACAAAGTGAAGCGCTGTGGGTATACGTATTATATTCTTCAAGTTTTTAAAGGAAACTGTGACGTTCTAACTTCTAATTTGTTGCCAATTTCCCTAAGAGCAGTCGTCAGCCACTAGTGTGGTTGGTGGTGTTTTGCCACCTGTGCAAGTAAACACCACCACACTACTCCATGCAGTGGCTGATTGCTAGAGTATAGAATACCGGTAGATAGACGTAAATAAATAATCACACTTTTGTTAAGTAACGGGGCAACCACCGATGTTACATCGGCTGGGCCGCATGACGTCTTACGTCATGACATCATTTAGTGCTCTAAATAAACAACATAAAGTCCATAGATTTGGCTCGCAAACGAAAAACATCATAAGTGCTCTAAGCAAACATTAAAAATCACACAGACTTGCCATATGGCACGTATTACATGGGGCAGGGCTAGTAAGCATCCCTCAAAAATACCCAATCATTCTTTAAACTGTTTTCTACTTAAGTCACCCCGGGCGCTCCACCTAAAAATGCCAGCTGCCGAGAGCACCGAAACGCAAGGCACGTTGACGGGAAGAAGAGCACTCTTTCAGCAAGTTTTACCTTAGAAATACAATGGAGCTGGTAGCTAAAAAACAGCCCTATTTTGAGGACCGAGCCCCACAGGCAGCAATGCCAAGTCAACTGAGGCCTTCTTTGGATATATGTCAGTCAAATGTCACCACAGCAAAAGCCTAGCTAGCAGCAGAATGCTTGCTATATGTCCTAGGCCTATGTTCTCAATTTCTTTCTTATGTAACCATATACTGTACATACAGGAAGCATGAAGAACTGAGATCATATATACTGTAAATAGGTATTCTGAAAAGGGGATGTTACCGGTAACTGTGATTGTCATATAGGCAAGGCACCGTTTTTGTTTGTACCTGTTGAGAACTGCTTTGAACAGCTAGGTTTCTATCTTGTCACGTTTTTTCAGTAATGCGATTGTGACCGGATTGACATCCTACAGGTTAAATAACTGTAAGGGTCCATGTAGTAGTTGCCTGTTACAAGGAGAGTTGACACATCGACTCATTGGTGTGGAGTGGGTTCAGGGCCCCCCAACCCCCCCGGAACCTCCTCAATTAAGGATCCACACAGCACGGACACCAACTTTGAGAACCACTGCTGTAACCAATCTAACTACTGAATGGAAACTACTGGAAAAAAAAGTCAGACATCACATTGCTGATAAACACAGTTACAGGTGACAGATGTCCTGAATAGTGCAGAGGTTCTCAAACATTTTTGAGTGAGTCAGTGAGGTTACCCCGTAAATAACTTTTTATCCACAGCAACCACTGAATGACTTTTCTCATATCAATGGTATGTAAAATATGCAAAACCCCAAAAGATAGGCCTACAGTATGTAATAAGGAAAACTAGAGAGATTGTTTGTTTTTGTTTTCCACATAGGACACAAAGATAAATGGTGAATTTATGTAGCGCCTTCATCCAAGGCGCTTTATATACTGTACATTATACATCACATTCACACACAGACAGCAGTGGAAACCATGCAAGGCCCAACCAGCACATGAGGAGCAATTAGGGGTAAAGTGTCTTGCTAAGGGACACATTGACACTAACTCTGGGGAAGCCTGGGTTTGAACCAGCAACCTTGTGGTTTCCATCCAGTGTCTCTACCCCTGAGCCACCGCTGCCTACTTGGTGTGACATAGGGTGAAGATCACACCAAAGTAGGTCCCTACAGTGCAACTTAGGCCACTTTTACAACTTTTTAAGTAGGCCTATATAGAGTAAGAGTATTAGTTAAATTGAATTGACAATGAAGAATTCAAAATACTTGGAACTCCCAGTCAAGTAGAGCAATACAGTGAAGCAAAAGACACAGGGTGCAGTGCATCAATCCATCAATCATTCAACACACACACACACACACACACACACACACACACACACACACACACACACACACACACACACACACACACACACACACACACACACACACACACACACTTCGTCCAGTCAGTCCAGTGGCAGTGAGTGACCTACCGGAACCCCGCGTGGAACATGTACATCCTGGGGCCCCCGCCAGCCCCGGCGTACCTAGGCGACGTGCTGAAGAGGAAATCCTTCTTGATGGACACGTAGCTGATGAGCGACAGAATGAGCAGAGCCACGCTGAACATGACGAGCCCCAGGGCGCTGGCGAGACGCACCATCCTGCCGCCGCCGGAGGAGGAGGAGGACGAGGAGCCCTGCTGGAGGAGCACAGCGGCCGCCGGGCCGAGCAGCTGACATCCCCGGCGCGTGAAGGCAGCGAGGAGCGCGGAGGAGGCGGAGGAGGCGGAGGACAGCAGCGAGGACAGGAACCGCATCCAAACCAGACTGGAGAGAGATAGAAGGCGAGAAGGAGGCGGTGTTGTGGTGGTGGTGGTGGTGGTGGTGACGGTCGATCAGGACACAGCGTCTATCGATACATACAGCCTGCGGCCGGCGACCGACCGAACGACCGCGTTTATTTATTAAAAACACCGTGAGAGCTGGAGGACACAGAGCTGAGAGAGAGGTAGAGACACGACAGACGTACGCCGGCTGGAAATGAAAGACAGATGGAGGAGAGACGCGAGCGAGAGAGAGAGAGGGGGATGGACACAAAAATGAAGAGGGGAGGACGTTACGCCGCCGCCGCCGGAGGAAACGGCGACGAGATTCGAGAAAATGCGCAAAAAATGCGTTTGACTTACGGAGTTTACGTAGCGAGTGAGAGAGACGGAGAGAGAGAGGAAGAGAGACAGAAAGAGAGAGGGGCAGAGAGAGAGACAGACAGAGACAGAGAGACAGAGATTCCCTATGTAGCTTTAATATATTATATTAATGTAATATATATACTATTTTTCGTAGGGCAGAGTCAAAATTGCAATGTAGTCTGACAGCACTGTCAACACAGCTCTGTTTGAATACATAGGCTTATAGGCTACTCCATTTCCAATTTATTTGTACACACATTATTTTTATTTTTACTTTAACTTTTGCTTGACACATTGGTAAAGTATAAACTTTTTTTTCTCTCATGCCAATACAGCTCATTTGAATTAGACATGAGAGAGAGATTGATTTTTGATTTTAAAAGCCCTTTATTAAAACTACTGCTTAAACCATTCCACAGTCAATCAGCTACGCAAGTACAAAAATGAGAGAGAGAGAGAGAGAGAGAGAGAGAGAGAGAGAGAGAGAGAGAGAGAGAGAGAGAGAGAGAGAGAGAGAGAGAGAGAGAGAGAGAGAGAGAGAGAGAGAGAGATGCATTGGCAGGAGCCAGCAGAGAGAGATAGAGATTGGCAGGAGCCGGCAGTAGCAGAAAGTTGTTAAGTGGCATCTATTTTTGATAGTTTATCTGTGTCAAGAGCTACTATATTTAGAAGCTTATTATATTACACTCCATGAAAGTGAGGAGAGACTGGAGACAGGCCCCAGCCCCGCCCCCTTTGAGCAGTCACCAGTCACATCACTAGACAGACTGGTGATTGACGAGACCTAGATGAGAAGACCTCTGTTGTCACAGACAATGTTGGGGCGACTGTGGTTCAGGAGGTAGAGCAGGTCGCCCAATGATCTGTGGGTTCGAATTCCGATTCCAGCCTACCTACCTGCCTGTACATGTGTCAAGTGCCCAAGCATTGGCAAGGCACTTAACCCTAAATTGCTCCCTGTGTGCTGGTTGTGCCTTGCATGGTTTCCGCAGCAATCTCATGAATGGGTGACAGTACATCACTATGTAAAGCACCTTGGACAAAAGTTCTATATAAATGCACCATTTACCATAGTCTGGTCTAGCCCTCAATGATTTTGGCCTTGGGGGGCGGGGGTGTCGTGGGATCCACACGGCGGAAGTGCTGCGCTCTGATTTGATCTCACTAACGTGTCGTCATCTCCGGCCCCTCCCACGCCCGTCCACTGCTGTTCTATGTCACATCATTTAGAGCGACGCCCACCCCAGAAGGTTGACACCCCCCTCAAGGCCACTTTCCAACGCGCGTTAGTCCAGGCTTTCCGTTTTCGCGCAAGGCGGACGAAAATGAAAGCCTGGGTGTCGAGGCTACTTTTACCATAATAGTCTACTATAGACATACTTATGCCGTAAGTTTTGTGCCAGGAACCTGTTCACCATTGTTTTTAAATCAACCACACTTTTTCATTGCAAATAATAACGTATCTTAGTGTCAAATCAATGGCAATCAAATTAATATTATGAAGAATTTAGTTCACCCCTTTGACCCGGCCCTCTTCAATATATTCTTTATCTCATTTGGCCCCTTGGGAAAAGTAATTGCCCACCCCTGCTCTACTGAATAGAGGTCTATGTAGAAGAGCCTGGCCCACTTCATGGACTGGCCCCATGAAGTGAACAGAGTTTGCATAACTCTGTCTTACTCTAGGGCATGACTTTCCAATCAGGACACGCCCCCCTCAGACTGAGTGATAAAACACTGAGCAGCATGGAGTGCTGCGGGTTAGCAAAACTATTGTTCACTTTTTGAGAAAAGCGTGAAAATTGGTACACGCATAGCCAAAGAAATTCTAAAAATATTTGGATGTGGAGGCATCTTGAATTCCAAGATGGCGGCCCCCAAAATCCAAGATGTCTGCCCAGAAATGTGGTTTTTCTGTCATAACTTGAAATGCATTGATTTTACGCCCATAGATGTATTGAACGTTAATACAAAGGTGGCCATTACGGACAATTTGGTACCAAGTACGTGTCTGTATCTCCTACGGTTCTTGAGATACAGCATATAGGCACTTTCACAGATTGAGGAGAGCAAGACATTTGTAACATTGATTCTTAAGTCAATCAAATGGTCATACAGACATGAAAATTGGTACACACACTCTGCAAACCCCACTATTTCTAAAAGTACTGCATGCCCTGCAAAATTCCAAGATGGCAGCCCCCAAAATCCAAGATGTCTGTCCAAAAATGTGGTTTTTCCTTCATAACTCGAAATACGAAGATCTTAAGCCCCATAGATGTATTGAATGTTAATATAAAGTTGGGCATTACGGACATTTTGATACCGAGTACATGTCTCTATGTACTACGGTTCTTGAGTTACAACATATCCGTATTCATGAGGCACCAAAAGTGTAACATTTTGGCACATTTCACTATTTAACTCAAAGATCCCTTAATCACTTTCAGGAATCATTTTCAGGAAATGGACCTACATGTATCTGCTATCATAAACCACTTCAAGTTTCTCAATTGATGAAACGGGTCGGGAGTTA
The DNA here is from genome assembly GCA_039105355.1 of Benthosema pterotum. NCBI lineage: Eukaryota > Metazoa > Chordata > Actinopteri > Myctophiformes > Myctophidae > Benthosema > Benthosema pterotum. Next base: position 28,978,323 of record CM076985.1, read on the forward strand.
TTAAACCGATCGTAAAGGGCTGTTTCAGTGCTAAATTTGCTGCGTATAGTTAGCGAACATAAGCTACCCAGAAATGTCTGTCTGTGCATCCCTCCTTCACAATAAGTGTATATCTGAAGCGGACGCACCAAGTGCAGCATGTGTCCTAGTATAATGGTATAATATGCTAATAGGCGTAATAGTGTAATATATGCAATAGTGTAATAGGGCTAATAGTGTAATCTATGCAATAGCGGTATACTGTAATAGGGAATATATGTAATAGTGTCATAGTGTAACATGTGTAATAGTGTATTAGGGTAATATGTGTAATAGTATAATAGGGCAATATGTGTAATAGTGTCATAGTGTAACATGTGTAATAGTGTAATAGTGTAATATGTGTAATAGTGTCATAGTGTAACATGTGTAATAGGGTAATATGTGTAATAGTGTCATAGTGTAACATGTGTAATAGTGTAATATGATAATATGTGTAATAGTGTCATAGGGTAATATGTGTAATAGTGTCATAGTGTAATAGGGCAATATGTGTAATAGTGTAATGGTGTAACATGTGTAATAGTGTAATAGGGTAATATGTGTAATAGTGTCTTAATGTAACATGTGTAATAGTGCAATAGGGTAATATATGTAATAGTGTCATAGTGTAACATGTGTAAGAGCGTAATAGGGTAATGTGTAATAGTGTCATAGTGCAACATGTGTAATAGGGCAATATGTGTAATAGTGTCATAGTGTAACATGTGTAATAGGGTAATAGGTTAATATGTGTAATAGTGTAATATATGTGCATTAAGGTAAGAGTGTGGTATATGAAATAGCTGTATAGTGTAATTGCCCTATTACACTATTGCACATATATTACACTATTACACGTATTAGCCTATTACACATATTACACTATTACACATATTGCACTATTACACATGTTGCACTATTACACATGTTGCACTATTACACCATTACACATGTTATACTATGACACTATTACACATATTACCCTATTACGCTATTACACATGTTGCACTATGACACTATTTCACATATTACCCTATTACACTATCACACATGTTACACCATGACACTATTAAACATAGTGCCCTATTACACTATTACACGTGTTACACTATGACACTATTACACATATTACCCTATGACACTATTACACATATTATCCTATTACACTATTACACATATTACACTATGACACTATTACACATATTATCCTATTACACATGTTACACTATGACACTATTACATATATTACCCTATTACACTATTACACATGTTACACTATGACACTATTACCCTATTACACTATTACACATGTTACACTATGACACTAATACACATATTGCCCTATTACACTATTACACATATTACCCTAATGCACTATTACACTATGACACTATTACATATATTACCCTATTACAGTATACCGCTATTGCATATATTACACTATTAGCCCTATTACGCCTATTAGCATATTATACCATTATACTAGGACACATGCTGCACTTGGTGCGTCCGCTTCAGATATACACTTATTGTGAAGGGCAGATGCACAGACAGACATTTCTGGGTGGCTTATGTTCGCTAACTATACGCAGCAAATTTAGCACTGAAACAGCCCTTTACGATCGGTTTAATAACTCCTGACCCGTTTCATCAATTGAGAAACTTGAAGTGGTTTATGACAGCAGATACATGTAGGTCCATTTCCTGAAAATGATTCCTGAAAGTGATTAAGGGATCTTTGAGTTAAATAGTGAAATGTGCCAAAATGTTACACTTTTGGTGCCTCATGAATACGGATATGTTGTAACTCAAGAACCGTAGTACATAGAGACATGTACTTGGTATCAAAATGTCCGTAATGCCCAACTTTATATTAACGTTCAATACATCTATGGGGCTTAAGATCTTCGTATTTCGAGTTATGAAGGAAAAACCACATTTTTGGACAGACATCTTGGATTTTGGGGGCTGCCATCTTGGAATTTTGCAGGGCATGCAGTACTTTTAGAAATAGTGGGGTTTGCAGAGTGTGTGTACCAATTTTCATGTCTGTATGACCATTGGATTGACTTAAGAATCAATGTTACAAATGTCTTGCTCTCCTCGATCTGTGAAAGTACCTATATGCTGTATCTCAAGAACCGTAGGAGATACAGACACGTACTTGGTACCAAATCGTCCGTAATGGCCAACTTTGTATTAACGTTCAATACATCTATGGGCGTAAAATCAATGCATTTCAAGTTATGAAGGAAAAACCACATTTCTGGGCAGACATCTTGGATTTTGGGGCCGCCATCTTGGAATTCAAGATGCCTCCACATCCAAATATTTTTTAAATGTCTTTGGCTATGTGTGTACCAATTTTCACGCTTTTCTCAAAAAGTGAACAATCTGCCCTAATAAGAGAGCTAAACCGCTCCACTAGCATGGAGTGCTGGAGTTTGGAAGAGCTCCTTGGAAATCACTCAACACCACCTCTTTCTAATTGTCACATACAGCAGGAGGCAGCAGGACGTTGGGTTAATGAAAACAAGCACTTCCAAACTGTGACTTTTAGAAAAATAATCAAATGCTTTATATAGTGGATTTTTATGAAACAAAAACTGCAGATTAAAAGAGGATAATTCAAGCTCCATACAGCTGCAATGTTTAGAGTTGTTTAATGCAATCAGACTAGATTAGATTAGATCAGACTTTTCTGTTCTGTGGATATATGGGCTTTTTTGCCACTCGGTGGACGTTCCTATCCATAACTTCTGGGTACAATGATGTCACGTGCATACCATTTATTATAGATGTTTTTACATCACAAGATCCCCATTGTCAGTGTTCAGATTTTCTGCAGAATATGCATGACACTGATTTGCTATTTTTAAAAACGCTTAACACGCTTTATTTTGCTACTGTAAGTATATTTTGAGGCCAATACTTCAACTCAACCAAAGTTCTGAATACAGTACCTTTACCTACAAGAGTATTTTGTATGATACTTTTTCTTACTGCACATAAGTAACACACAATGTGATTACTTATGCCACTACTGCAGTTGACAGCCAGCATCTGACCAGATATGTAGCCGTGGACACTCAACTGAAAATGTTTTGTGACCACGGAAGAGAAGATCTATGTTAAATTAATTCCAAATTATATTAAACACTTTCAAGTTCCTTAAAACGAGCCATAGCTCCACTCCAGAATAGACCTTTCTGTAAGCCCTCACCCCTGGTTGGACACTTTCCAGACAGGCTAATCCATTCCAATCATGGATATTATACATTAAATATTGTCTCAATTTTGGAACCAGACCTTCAAAGTCTCTTCCAAATCAGTCAACAGGGCCTGCCATATGCAGTGGAAAAATGTGTGTGACATTTCTTTCTTTCTAAATAATGTTAAATAATCATATAGTAAAACTATTGGTGGAGAGGTTTATCTATTGGGAGGGGATTATGGCAAGGTCTATTACAGAACCAAACAGGTCCACTTTGGTTCATCAATGATTTATTTGGGGGAACGCCCTGAAGGGCCGCACACTGAGAACGATCCTCCCACAAGTTCAGAGGAAGGTTGCAAACAATGCACATAGAATAGAATTAGACCAATACCCATGAATTATTGAAATTCAAAAGAGGGCAAAGCCATTTTAGAATCACCCACTCAGTAACAGACACCCAGGCTTAGCCATTAAAAAGCCCCACAGAGCCAACTGCCAAGAACACAATGCCCTTACTCAACACTTGACTCACATATTATCCCACTCTAACGCTGAAGAGCCATGTTCAAAAAGTAGATGATTTGGTGATTTAGCCTTAGCATTAGGAATAGGGTGGCATAGAGATAGGACAGGATAATCATCAAGTTCAAAATTTTAACGCGTCCATTTGGGAATTGGTTAACACCATAAATATAAGACTTTTGACACAAAAAGTAACTCTGTATCTTGAAAATAACCCCCCACCCACTGAAAATCAAAAAAGTACCCAAAATGGCCATTTTTTGCAAATTCCGCCTGTCATGCATAAGTTATTCTCACTGTTTGCCCATATATTCTATAGGCAAAATATTCAAAATACTCATGTTTGATGAATCCATGACCAAGCCAGCAACCCCCTAGGTCATCAGAGTTGCCAAATCCAATATGGCCGCCAGTCCACCACTTGAAAAAGACATTTATAGAACTTTTAAATCAGAAGAGCTATGAACGCAAATGTTATGTCTAAATCCTGTTGTTTGACAAATGGAAATGTTTTGGAGTGCTTGACTTTATGACTGGGTGTGTCTTGAATGTCTATTTGGTTATTTGCTTATTACAAATACTGCAGTACCTACTGTATATGTAAATTATAACAGTATGTTTAAATTAGAAACACACTGCTATAGTGGCTGCTATAGCTGCTATGGCACAGTATAGTCACTACAAAATGAAGCAGTACAGTACAGTATATTACACTACAGTACGCTACAGCATTGGTTCCCAACCAACCATTTTATACTACACCTCAGAAAATATTGGTGAGTGTTTGGTGAGTAAAATACAGGAATGTAGACTTGCCCTTTTTGTTCCACTCCCAAGCCAATAATCCTGCTGCTAAGTGTCTAATCACTAATCAGAACCATTGATTTAATTTTCTAATGTGATTAATCCGTTCTCAACGGCTAGGTGTGCTGTTGTGCTCATTTCAGTAAGGTTGGAGACCCTACTTCAAACAATTAGTTGGTCAGAAGCAGACTTACATGTAGCAATATTTCATTCCACTTTTGTCACCACCACCAGAGACAGGCTCAAGTACTAGCAGTGATACTAGTACCAGTGATTGGGGAACCTCTGCCTACAAGTATGCTTGTGTATAGTACACTATGCTTTTGTACTGTACTGTAGAACATTGTACTATACTGCTTCATATTTCAGTAACTGCACCGTGCATAGCAACTAGCAGTATACTGTTAAGATGTAGACTTTTTACTAGTGTATTATTGTTGTTCTTGTTTTAATAACATTACAGCTCTATAGAGGTTGTGTCTTTGCTCCAGTTTGATATCAACCTATTCCAACAACTCTACACTCAAACCTGGCTCTACAGTAATTGCAATAACAAGCATTAACCCAATTGGGATTCAGACACATCCAGTCATGAAGTCAATCATCCAAAATGTTTCTCTTGTTAAACATAATTCTTATCTGATTCAAATGTTCTAGAAAGAAACCTTTTCAAGGGGCAGACTGTTGGTCATATTGGATTTGGCCACTATGATGACTTGTGCTGGCTGGTTGCTGGCTTGGTCTCAGATTCAGCAAACATGACTATTCTGAAAATGTTGGGCACCTCTGTAGCTCCCACAAATTAGAAGTTAAAGATATGTTAAATTAAAAGTTAAAGCTGAAGTCATTTTAAAAAGGGGGAGGTCATCTTCTGGTATTTCAACCTGGATAGAGATTTTTTTCACAGTTCCCATGCTATTTGTGGTGGTCATATTAGCCAAGAACAGTTACAATATTCTCTCCTAAATGAAGCACACCCAAATCTTAGTCAGGTCCTCAACTATACGGTGCTGTAATGAACTGAATTGTCTGATGGGCGATTTGTACTGTCTGCTTGCAGTCAAACAGGAGCCAAAATGTATTATGTAAATATACCTTATTACATTAGAACTTTGCAATATCTGACATGTGAACCAATGTTCCCTAAAACACTTGATTTTATTTTTTAATGGCAAAAAAGAGTGGGAAAAGTGGAAAATTAGCATGTCCGATTTAGTTTTTTGGTCTGGGTGGGGGGTTTATTTCATGCTAGGTACCAACTTCCAATACAAAATATCTCTCAAATGACCCAATGCACCATCCCTGAAATGGGCGTAATCATTTTCCAAAGTTTTTATTTTTAGGCCATTTATCCCCATACCCTAATAGAGAGGACAGGATAATGTCAACTATGTCACAAAAATTACACTCCTTCTCCAAAATAAATACAGTGTCAACAGTGAAGAAGAATTGCTCTGTCTCCTGAGGGAATGTGCCTGCTGCTCTGTATGTATACATAGTAAACCGTGCACAACAATATACAGCGGGTCCTACTGTATGTATCCAAAGTGCATTCAATTCTCAGATGCAAATTTCAATGTAGGCATTTAGCAGACTCTATTTTTAATTCAGAGTGATGTACAATGTAGACATGAGTTAACAGCAAGTGCTTTAGTAAATACAGTATCAACAAATAATCTGAACATTGGTTGGTTTATTTTGGTGCTTTGCAATTACATGTTAGATTACATCAGGTGTATTTAGACATGTATACATCGCAAAATACAAAACAAAGAATATATCACAAACTTATGATTTATTATTTATTGCCATGCCAATGGGTGCAATTCCAGATCGCTTGGTGTAGCCAGGTATGGTGTAAGTCCTCTCATTGGCTGCATGGCAGCAAATCAGGTTTGGGGCCGTGCTCATTGGTTGCATGGCAGCAAATCAGGTCTGGGCCCTTGAGGTAGGCCCGAAAGCCTATACCACCAGGCCTGGGCCTGGGCCTACCAAATAGTTATCCAGAATAATTAAAACCAGTCATCAAGAGCTTCAAATCATGATGAACAAAGCAGGGGAGTGCAGTAACATTTTTAATTGGGGGGGTCAGGTGATTTCTGAACCTTTTGACTTGCAGGTTTTAATTATTCTGGGTAATTATTTGGTAAGCTCAGGCCCAGGGCTGGTGGTATAGGCTTTCGGCCTACCCAAGGCCCCAGACCTGATTTGCTGCCATGCAACCAATGAGCACGGCCCCAAACCTGATTTGCTGCCATGCAGCCAATGAGAGGACTTACACCATACCTGGCTACACCAAGCGATCTGGAATTGCACCCATTGTCTGTAGTGTCAGCCTACTTCTTATTTTTAAAATATTTGAAGATGCTCAGTTTCAATCACGCTTTTTATAAACATGGAATGTGGATCTTGCTGGACATTTGTCCCCTAGGCCCAGTTTGTATCTATGAAACAAAGAAATTATTGAATACATTTGTGATTGACTTAGTTGTATTTATAAATGTATAACTGTATTTGTAACTGTTATAAAGTGATTTGGAAGATGTGATTTCCGTGTGTTTAGTATTAGCCATGTGGCTTGTATGTAATAGCTATATTGTCCAAGTTGTTTGTGATGATAGTTCTTTTTATTTAATCTTATAATATTTATTAATTTATTCTCATTATACGTCTTATATCTGCTTTATTAGTTCTGTTCCTTAGAAATGCCTTAGGCCTATAGAGAATATTCTTCTTTTTACACTATTTTTCCTTCCCTTGGAATGTGCTTGTTTTTAGACTTTCTTAAGGGACAGTGTTTATTGTACAACTCTAGGATTGTTGAAAGAAACACCTCACCGGACTTATTTGGGTCATTGGCTTCATAGACTTCTTGCCATGTTTGTCTGTTTAAATCCTCCTTGAGGGCAGTGATGGCTTCAAGAGTTCTAATTTGAGTTAGGAGAAATGTTTTATTTATTCTCTCAGGGTCCTTCATTATAAAATGATGAAAAGTGGCAAAAACAGGGAGATGGTCAGTAATGTCATTGATAAGTATTCCAGCTCTGACCCTGCATTCTAGTGTTACCACCAATTACAATGTGCATTTTTTGTTGTTTATATTGAAACTATACAAAATATATCATACGGTATAATCTCTCTTCTACATAACATGCTATGCTTACATTTTAACCTTTGAATAAACCTGCAAGGTGCGAGCACCGGACTACAGTAGAGGCTTAAAATTCCGGCAGAAGATTAGGAGTGAGCCAGCAGTGAGTTTGATCGTTTCACAGTTTGGGAGCCAGGAAAGAGAAGAGGCTCTATGGGGGAAAAGTATTGTCCAGGATATTTTAAGGAATCTTCTTCCAACAGCTTCCCTGTGTTAGCTGATCTGAGCCAGTGGGAGTTTTGTAGTCTGTATGGGCACCAAGTGTATTCCGGAATCTTGGATCATTTGGAGGGGCTTATGTGCACATGCCTGGAGGCCAGTACGCTGAGTACTATGGAGGGAGTGACTGAAGTCTGGATATGAGCTGGACTGACCGTTTCAACTATAATATGACATTGAATACCAACCCCTCCCACTTTGAAAATGCATTGATGTCTGCGAGGGTGTGATATAGACAAAGAGAAGTATAATCTGAACGGCTCCGTTTGAATGACTATGTGAAATACTTTGGGCAGATTGTGTTCCACTCTGGTAACCAAGGAGTATTTTCATTTCTTTGCTGCCATCAAGCCAATAGTGCCGGAGATTAGCTGTACACAGACAGAATGACAGTGCGCAAAGCATAGTCTCTGCAAATGCCTTTGGAGTGGCAGATCAAGACGATAGAGAGAGAGAGAGAGAGAGAGAGAGAGAGAGGGAGAGGGAGAGGACACAGAGAGGTCATGTTTACATCCTGTGTGTTTCGTAAACCAGATACTGTATGTAGGACAGGCAGACTGTGCTAGCAGCAGTGTTTATGTAAAGGTGTTGGTCGATGCTGCTTGTGACAGATGGATGGATGGTCCACACAGAGGAATCCATGCTATGAATGGACAGTCTACATTCAGAGTTACGTTGCCACTCAGGAGTTGTTGCAGCAATCATAATTGCTCACTTTTATGCTTCAAACTTCCTCTCTCTCTCTCTCTCTCTCTCTCTCTCTCTCTTGCACAGAGAGTTTGGGACAATGCTGTTGACCATAACCGGGATGTGGCTAACCTTACCTAATGACACAAAAATCAGCAAATGAACAGAGCTACAGTACAGTGTGTACTATTTTGTAACCAGTGTTGGTCAATATTACTTTCGGAAACTTTTTTACTTTACTCGTTAGACAAAGTAATATCATTACTTTACTTATTACTGGAATCGAAGAGTAATATATTACATATTACGTTATTACTTTCCCATATTCTCAACTCCCACCTTTGGAAATAGAAATGTACAACATGAGCTCTTTTTGGAACTGAATCCAATTTATTGAAATAATAATAGTCTCCAATCCCACAAACTGCACCTGAAAACAAAGCCAACAAAATCCGACATTGTAAATGTCTTTCTTAGATAAAAAATAAAATAAAATAAAAGGAGCAGAGAGAAGCAATGGGAACATTTAACTTTGAATCACAATACAGACCTGCAATAACAAAACCAGATTTTGAAATTTGTCTCTTGGACTTTTTCACAATTGTTTTCAAAGACACTTGAAGTCTTGTATTTAAAAATAAAATACAAAATAAAGCAGCAAGCGATTTGTAGTGTACATAACTGTGCGCAGGATGCAGCGTGTTGACTGGATCTACAATCTACTGCACATCTCTGTTGGTACAGTACCTGTCGATAGCTTGTAAATCTGTTCTATTTTGGCATGCAACAACAAGCTCATTTTAAACAAGTAACTTGGCGTTATTTGCAAAGTAATGCATTACTTATTACCCATTTTTGCAGAGTAATCTCGTTACTTTACTTTTCGGAGCAAAGGTATATGTAATCTAAAATTCGTTACTGCCCAACACTGTTTGTAACAATACAGTTCAACAGTGATAGGTTGTAACACAAGTCACAATACATGGTTGAAGATACAACACAAGGACAAAATAGGTTTTGGATTTTTGAGCATTTGCATGAAACGTCCTACACACAACCTATAGAACATCATCTGAAATCGCAGTTGAAGAGAAGTTTGTACGTGAAAATGTGTAAAATAACTTTAGATGCAAGCAGCGATAACAAGCACTAACTCGTGCATCATTTTGCCAGGTTTGATTCAATACTGATTATTTGCATTGCGAAACTACACAATACGCATTCAATGTTTCCATTTGCTTTTTGATATTTAACAATGCAGTTATTTATATCATTACACCCCTAGTATGTAAACTGTGTCAAATGTGCTCTACTGCTGTAGTTAGTAGGAAGCAGCCAGATGGTTCTCCACCAGGCAGTGCCAGTACCAGGTTGGGTGCTTTATTGCTTGTTTGGTGGTGTGAAATCGCTATAACAGAGGCCCCCAAAGGTGTTTTTTCCCCCAAAAATTGACAGTGACAACTGACAACATCACTAGGTCCCCCAAATTGACACTCAAGAGAAGATTGCTACAGCTCTGGCAGTGATTATGACCAATTTCCATTTCAAAGACCTGAATTAGGCCACAGATCCCGATTTAATGGCATTTCTATCTCTGGAATCACAATGTATATTGTCAAAGTAACTTTAAGAATGTGCAAATGGAACCGCCATGGTCCCATTTGGTTCCCTTTGTACATTTTGTACCTTATGGGCTTGAGTTACAGACCCATGAGGGTCCATTGGTTCTTAATTATCATTTAGTTTGGGGTCCCCCTAGAAGTTCTTCTCAAGGACCCCTATAGTTGTCCCGGGACGGCACTTTGGGAACCACTAATATAGGTGATGTTGTCATCACTGCACCCATAGAGTGTACATACTGCAGGTGATGTCATCAGACTCATACCAGACTCATACAGCGTATAGTTGATTGATGTATATCCTGATTATCAGCGGACCCACACAGTGTAGGTGATGGATGGGTCCTGATCCCTGCAAACTGCCCCCTGTTCAATGTATTGACCTGTATAATTAGCTGATTAACGGGCCAGGCTGTGAGCCTATAAATCATTGGACAGTTAAATGGAGTTGGAACAATGCATGTTCAGGAGGGAAGACAACACATCTGCTATTTTCACTACTTCTTGAATATCTATTTTCTCCTAATTCATGCAATTTCTTGGCAATTAAAACAAAAAGTATATATGGAATTACTTGATGTTTTAATTTAAGGAAACAACAACAAACATTAAAAAACCAAAAATAGAAAACAAAATATTAAGGGGATATTATTGATATACTTGGGTGTGTAGCCACCGTTTGGTAAACAATCATTTTTTTGTAACAAATTGATCCCTGGACAACATACACAGTACTGCACAGCGCGCACACACATACACACATACTCACGCACACTCTTTTTCTCTTTTATAGTGAAAGAATGGGTGATAATAAAACATAAGTGGGTGATTTGCTCTGATGGCCTCCATGTAATATGGTTGTGTATCATATTTAATTACATTTTTTACGATTGTCTTTTATTAAAATATGAAATAATGTGCGCCATAACTCAGTGGGTATAGTTATAGGTATATTTATATGGGTAGTAATTTTTGAATGGAGACAACTGCTGGGCCGAACATGTCAAGGTCGCAATCAAGGTTGTGGTCAAAGTGACACAATGAATAATATTTCCCAACCTTGCAATTGTGCTATTTTTGCTATTTAAAAAAAAGTTAAAAGCTGAATTAATGAACGTCTGATGGATGGATGGATGGATGGATGGATGGATGGATGGATGGATGGATGGATGGATGGATGGATGGATGGATGAATAAATGATTTTGTAAACAGTTAATAGACAAAAGAACATTTCTCACAATACCCTTAAAATAAGAAATATGCCACACAAGAAATATGGCAAATATGGCACACTGGATAAAGTTCAAAAACGTCTTTGTAATAACCACCAAATTCGTATGCAAACGGCCACAAACCCACATCTGACAATAGTGTCTGTCAGGACTCCTGGGAGAAGATTTTTGTTTGTGTTAAAAGCATATATGCCTGTTACCTTTCAAGACATTCAACAAAAACAGTGTATGATGTGAGCTTGTATGCTACTTTTGAATACTTTTTCCAGCATAGAAATATAAGGGCCTTTCACACAAGGATAGATACTGTAAAACGCACCTCCTAGTTAATTTTAAACGGGACCTGCGTTTTGTACGATAATGCAGGCGAGTACTGTCAACAGAGCTAGATTCTGTTTAGGTTTTTTTTTCACACTCGTGTTATTGCCTCCCTCTTGAACAGACCTCTAGCAGAGCTGACACTGATCCAGGCGTTAATGCGAGTGATTATAGCTCCCTGTCTGAAAGCACTATAGCCCTACAGAATTTTTCTCCCCATGCTACAGTACACTCCTTGTACATTACAGGTGTGTTTGAAAACTAACACTGCGAGTGCGATGAGTTTGATGGGTGAAGTTCGTGGTGAGGTGACCAAATGCATTCAGTGTGAACGACCAGGACTGACCCATCTCCTGCAGGGTATAGGGTTGCTCAGTGCGTGCACTCACTCGGTGCATGATGAAGTGTGCCGTTTAGGAACGACCACGCACCAAATGCACTGATTAAATGAACGGACAGGAGAGCACACCAGGGGATAGCAGTGCATTCTGGATGCATTTCTGACCGAACCCCCGAAAAAAAAATGTTTTTGAACTTTTGATTCATTCTCTTTACCTGGATAAGAGAGTATATTATATACTGTATTTCTACATTGCAGTACCGATGTACGTTTACTTCTCCACGTCCCTGGGAGTTTCAGACTCCTTTATACTGGCTGTAATGACCGCTGGCATTTCAACACTGACCTTCATGCTGCCATCAGTCCCTTAACACACACACACACACACAACATAGCCTGTCAGACATATTATAGTGACCACACATGCCGGCACACACACAAACATGCTGGAACACACACAAACACAAAAACGGACAGAGGGCGTGTCTGTCAAACATACAGTATACTGTACATGGTGTACTAGGGGTGTAACAACACATTTTAACAGCGATTCGATACTTATCACAATGCATTGTTGACGATACGATATTGATTCATTCTGGCGACACGATACGATTCAATGATCTAAAATCGATACAGTGACTATTTAGCAAATACATTAAATATGAGTGAAACATGTAATTACTGCACGTTTTTTTTTAGGTGAAAATGTATCATGATTGCTATAAAAAAGTAAAAACAGTGATCTGGCATAATGTGGAAAATGTATTTGAATACAAGATGTGTTTTCATTCTTAAAATTGCAAAAGTACAATGCCATACAGTAAGTATTGGTATAGCGATTCGATGCCGATTCTTCACATTGCAAATCGATACAATACAATAAGTCAAACCATATGATACGACAGTTTCTGTTTAGATAATATAATAAATAATATTTCGATTTTTAAAAATTAAAATCGATACTTCGATATTTACAATATCACCCCTATGTATTCTTGGCTGCAGTATGCTGAAAATAGCCGGTCAACATGTCAGGTTGTTAGCTTGCAGGATCTACTATACTTTCCAAGCACATGAAATGACTCGTCTTTTAGTTCTTCTGGATCTCACCTCCACTATAGTCCCTCCCTAACAATCTCCTGTATATTTAGTCAAATAGTAATAGATTTAGACATCATAGCTAGTTTTAGTTGGCAGAATCAACACTGGACTACAGTGGACATTTTCACGGACACACTATATAACCTGCTGCTCGGCTATGCAGTGCTCACCTTGGACGTGTGTCAGCATATGGTGTGACCTTCAAGTCCACGCTCCTGGCTGCCATAACTCTCTGGTTCCCCCATGGTTTTGACACCTGGGCATCTCTCACCTGCTCTTTGTTGTCAGACAAATCAAAGAGGTGAATGACGGGGTGCTTGGTTCCCAAGCCATGGGCCGGGACCCATGTTCTGGGGCGGTGGAGCCTAGAATGCCTACTTACAATTAAAACAGTAAATAGGCATTCTATAAATCAGTGGTTTTCAACCTTTTTGACACCAAGGCCCACAAGTTATTCAGCATTTGAGCCACGGACCACTATTTGATGGCATTTTAGCCCCACAGACCCCAAAACTAAAGATTTATTTCGCTTTTGTCCACAATTAGGATTAGGAAACAAAACAGTCAAATATACGGATCAAAATGACCATTAATCTTCTACATTCTGTAGTTGTGTAGGCTAATCCGATGATGAATATTTTAACTCTTGAGAGTGTAAACATGAAACCAAATGGACCCTGCAAGGGTCCATTTGGTTTCCTGTTTACACTCTTAAAGAGTTACATCTGGTTAACCAATCATGTCCATCATTTAGCCTGGGGACCAGTGGTCCCTGGACCACTGGTTGAAAACCACTGCTACAGATAATTGGAATGTATTAATGAAAATGATTGTTTAAATTGTGAAAATATCAGATCCACAAGGTGACAAAGCATGTTGTGAGCTTGTAGATCTGCTTTTTTCACTACAATTTGAGCAAATGCCCAAATCTCTCATTTGGTTCATGAGCTAAAAGGTTTTGGGACCTACTGGGTTAAAGCAGGCAGGCCATTTGTATGATAAAACATGTTGCAAATGTTTGATTATATTTTCAACACACCATCATAATGTTGTTATTTTATTGGACCATAGCCATAGTTACTGAATGCCAAATCTTCAGGTTTTCTTCAGAATATGTATTGTATGGCACTGATGACACTATAGGCATTAGGCATTAGGAGTCTCAACTAGTACTAGTCTGGTACTAGCTAAGACCCTTAACTCTCATAGTGTACAAATGGAACCGAATGAACCTCTGAATTTTAACAAAGATGCCAACAAGTTTTTTTTTTTTTTTTGCTAAAAAATTACCTATAATATACCTGACTAACTGAATGACCTAAAACGTAATCACAAAGGGGAGCCTATCAACCATCTGGAAGATCAAACTGCTGAAAAGACCTGAGCCGTGTGTGTGTGTGTGTGTGTGTGTGTGTGTGTGTGTGTGTGTGTGTGTGTGTGTGTGTGTGTGTGTGTGTGTGTGTGTGTGTGTGTGTGTGTGTGTGTGTGTGTGTGTGTGAGTGTGTGTGTGCGTGCATGCGTGAAATAAAATAAAACTAAATAAACGGTCAATCGAGGATAAAAGGGTCAATAATAGGGTTCATAAAACAATAAAAAACAGTGATGACTTAAAATGAAAGTCTATAAAATCACAAAAGTCCCTGGAGTCCACAAAGTGCACAAATGCTTGATTTTTTAATGTCCACCACAAAGTGCTTTTAATGTGCTTGTGTATGTGTGTGTGTGTGTGTGTGTGTGTGTGTGTGTGTGTGTGTGTGTGTGTGTGTGTGTGTGTGTGTGTGTGTGTGTGTGTGTGTGTGTGTGGGTGGGTGGAGAGAGAGGTGGGGCTCATGTTTTCTGTGAGTTTTAAGAGTGTGACCACCTGGGGGGTAAGCTGTTCGGCTGTCACTCTGGCATCCTTTATTTTTGGGCATGTCCCTACAGTAAGCCATTTAATGAGGCAACACACTGTTAGCTTGTGTCTGGCCATTTTTCAACAAACAATGTCATGGTTGAGAGGGTATAAGGGGAGATGAAACAATCCCTTCTCAACACTTAATTATATTTCACATATCGGGACAAATAATAACTTTCCAACTAAACATGATATCCCACAAGTTTTTATTTAGGGACCTTCTGTTCTACTTGAAGGAATGCAGAGATTATGCAATGGTTATGTAAGAGGAGGAAAAACGGACTGGACCAAGTATAGACCCACATGGGTTCCTGCCGGTCAGCTGAAGAATTATAGATTTAAGTTGTAACAGATGTAACAGAGTAAGCTGGATACGACATTTGACACTTAATTCAAGGCTCTGGGAAAGAGGGAATTAAGGAGTCCAGGAGAGAGCAATCATGGAAAAAGTAAGCCATTCAAATGTTTTAGTTTTTGTTTATCCTCCACTTAAAATTTTACATTTATTTTTTGCTAATGTTATCCTGGGCTCTACACACCCTCCACCAACCTGGGGAGGCAGCGGACTGGCCTCATGTGTCCGTTAATGCATGAGGAGTCCAAGCAAGCTGCCTTCTTTTCAACGGGCCAGAGGGGGGGAGTTGGAAAAGTATTGAGGCGGCCATGAAATACAGGCAGAGCACAGAACATCTGTTCTTTATGTGTGTATGAGGTCTTAAGAGTGGCACACAAACGCTTGCAGGCAAGCGTTTCGCAGAAAAGCACGCACATACTGTATATCTGTGCCATTAGCATGTCCGTGCGCACTGCAGTTTCTCCAGCTCACTTCTGGTGTTAAAAATACTAGGGTAGATGAGAGCAGGGACATCTTTTGGGGGGTAGCTATATGGACTGAAACTTACTGCCCCATTTTGAAAGAAGGTGATTCATCAGAGCCCAGCAGGGAAGGCTTTGCTGAGGAGGCATTTTGTTCAGTAACACAATAACCTTACAGAGTCAGTACAGTACACCTGCAGGCCAGAGTTAAGTGCCTTAAAGCAGTGGCTTCCCAAACTGGGGGTCTCCAAACATATTGTTCTTGGGGGACGATCCTCAGATGATTAATGTGCAACGTTGGTTACTCACTCAACAGAAAAACCAACATACAGTATAAAAAAATAAATAAAAGCATCTGTGTCGTGCCTTTGAGTTGTACAGTGAACTTGTGCTCTCGTCCAGTGCTTCTCAAAAAATGTTTCCCTATCATTTCAAGGACATTTAGAACTCAGAGAGTGAACAACAACAATTGGAACCATTTGCTTCCATTTGTACACACTCCATGTTCTAAATTTAGACCCCGTGGTCCCTGGGCACCACTTTGAGAACCTGCGCTCTAGAGACTATGTGGCAGCAGTACAGTACTGTACAATACAGTGCATGTGGTCACTGGTTGGACCTGGCCGAAGGCTGAGGGGTCAAATACATTCCATTTGAGAGGAGAGCAAGATGAATGGAGGTATTACATGATGGGAGATGGCCTCGATTCCATAACCTATATACTCCCCCACCTCCCTCCATCCCTCTGTCTTCCATTCCCCCTATCACTCATCTCTCTCTTTCTCCCTCCCTCTGTCCTTCTGATGTCACTGCCCAACCCCTTCTACAGTTTTCAATCTTCTCTCTTCTCTTCTCTTCTCTTCTCTTCTCTTCTCTTCTCTTCTCTTCTCTTCTCTTCTCTTCTCTTCTCTTCTCTTTCTCTTCTCTTCTCTTCTCTTCTCTTCTCTTCTCTTCTCTTCTCTTCCAAATTGTTGTCAACAGATCATATGTGTGTGTATGTGTGTGTGTGTGGGGTGGGGGGGTTCTCAGGGGTTGGGGTGTCCTCTCTGATTGCAGAAGTCGCTCCGGATGATCAATTTCCTTGTGTTCGTGACTCGAGATGACCAGTATCAATCACACGTACACACAGTCTCGCATGCACGCACATGTGCGCACGCGCACACATACACACACGCACGACAACAGCCCCATTCATTACAGACAATCAGGCACAGAGTTGGAAAAAGCTAAGAACAGAGAAACAGAAACAACATTAATTATAAGTCTGTGATCCATCCTAAACCTTCATAGATATGTTAAATCACGGCTTCAGTAGGCCTCATTGTGTGTGACAGTTAATCAAAAATAATCAATTTAATTATACAATATAAAAAATAGGCTTGTAATTTTGAGCATGTTTACATACATTTAAAACACCACTGCCATACACACGTATAGTGTTGTTAGGAATAAACACAGAAGCTCACAGGGGGAAGTGGACTAAGGCCTGATTTACATTGGCAGCCAAATCCACATCTGTACCACATGAAGATTGAAATCCGATTGGTCTAGGTCCCATGACTAATTTAATTAACAAAACCAGATTCCAAGCAGGCCTAAAAGAAAGGGGAAGACCTCCAGGTAACTGTTTCTACATTAAAAAGGGAGTTTGTACCCACAGAGGAAGAAACAAAGCAAATTACAGTATATACCCCACCCCCCTTTTTATTGAGTAGGTTCTCAAATTTAAACTGTTAAACGATTCCGGCTGTGTGAATTCAACATTGTTAGGCGACCGGGATGACACCAAATGACGCCCTATTGAAACACGTTTCAGCAATATACTGTAGAGAGGACCGGTAGATGTGACCGTTGTGACAGTTGGACTTTACGCCTGTTAAGTGACATTATGTATTAATCATGTGTAGATAAGGAAATTACCTGTTTGAATTATGATCAATACCCCTCCAAACATCCAGTATAAACATCGACCCAACAGCCAGTCCCCCCCACCCCCTCTGATTCTTGACTGCTTAATCATTGACTGTTGGAGACTCACCTGAAACAAAGTGCACGCGTGCGCGCGTGCGTGCGTGCGTGCGTGCGCGGTATACGTGCGATAAATAACATAAATATATATAAACATATCCAATGTAACAATGAGAAAGAGGCACATGTGTGGTTTTGCACATGCACATTTCAGTGTCTTAATTTGAGTCCACATTTAGGAAATAAACATCAACGGACACCATGTGTTGCAGTGTTGCACACATGTACGCACACAGACACATTAATCATTTATTTATGTCAACACAATAGAATAAGTGCCAGGGACACACGGATATGCTATCACAATGTGCTGTGAAAAACAGTCCGAAAACTGTGAGTAGGGACTCCTTCATGGTGGTGGGGAAAAACGGGGCACAAACTGAGCAAACTGTTCAGAACTTCCCACAATTTCACCACATAAAACAACTTTAGGCACATAACCATGGACCTTACCTATCATGGACCTAATGAAGGGCTTCTTTTCTGGTGGGTCTAAATAAATGGTTAAATCTACTTTGACGCGAGTGTTCCTGTGCCTGAATGAACTCGAAGAGCTGGTCAGGGTGGGTGGTCCACAGGAATGATTATTTTGTGGGATTGACTCTATAGGTAGGATGCTCTCGTAGAGGCAAAGGTGCAGACCAACTGCATGGGAGAGAAACTGGCATAGTGTGTGTATTAGCAACAGCGGAGAGAGGTGTGCAGAGATGTCAGGGTTATCATTACAGACATGGAACACAGAAGGTTTGTGGGATATTTGGCCATGGCAAGGATACAGTGGTAGCACATGTGCACACATGCACATGCGTGTGCACACACACACACACACACACACACACACACACACACACACACACACACACACACACACACACACGTGCGCTGATTCGCTTCATTGACATTGTTCCGTAGTTTAACCATTGACCAGCCTGCACTCCCTGCAGTTTGCCCGATGAGTCATTTGTCATCATGTCAACTAGAACAATGACCAATGGCTGATGTATTCCATCAGTGTTGCATTGTGGGCACAAAAGGAGAAGGTTATTTGAAGTCAAAAGTCATCTTTAAGCAGCTATTCTGCCTTCATTAGGATTGTGGAGCGTGACATTTAAACGACAGGGAGTACCGCACAGCGGTGGTCATCGGGCCCGGGAATCAAACCTGTGACTTGTCATCTTAACCACGCACACCCCATAATTTTGTCTCTATGTTAGAAACTTGTATGTTTTTTGCTCATCATTAAAGAGCTTTGCAGAAAATAGAAATCTATGAGAGATACATTATTATCTTGCAGATCTATTATTTAATTTGCAGAAAAGTATAAATGTGCTATGCCACTTTTCCCGAGAATACGAAGGCTGGGCTTATGAGTGCTTAACAGTGTTAAACTCTCTGTGAATGATAATGGAACAAAAGAATAAAACAAACCCAGATGAGGAAATATGCATTATGTCTCCTTCTCCTTCATAGCCTATGCTTTGAGATCAGATCAGCGTCAGATCAGGGCGTCACTGCAGAAAAAATGGTGAATAAAATAAATATGAATTATCAATAATGTCTGTCTCGTTTCTGTGCGTGTCTATTTTCTACCTATTACCTTTTAAAAAACTAGTTAAGAAGTATAATGTGTAATCCTTCTTATGAAGAAAAAAATAATAAATATGGAGATACAAGGTGATAGCGACAATATACAATGAATCACTGGCATCATTATTAGCACACACACACACGCACCACCCCCCCCCCCCCCCCCCCCCCCCCCCCACACACACACACACACACGCGCGCACACACACACACACACGCACAGGCATGCATGCACACACCGTGATGGGGTACTGGGAGATGGAATCGTTTAACATTGTGTCCCTGTAGTCCCTTTTGTGACATCACCTCCCACATCACCCTCACATTTATAATAATAACACAGGAACACGTCTGTCAAAGATTACATCCCATGAATCACTTAAATAGAGGAGAGGAGAGGAGAGGAGAGGAGAGGAGAGGAGAGGAGAGGAGAGGAGAGGAGAGGAGAGGAGAGGAGAGGAGAGGAGAGGAGAGGAGAGGAGAGGAGAGGAGAGGAGAGGAGAGGAAACAAGACGAGAGGAGAGGAAACAAGACGAGAGGAGAGGAAACAAGACGAGAGGAGAGGAGAGGTTAATGTTCATGTCAGGGTCAAATGAACATGGAAGGAAATATTTAATTCCTTTAATTATTGATTGTTTAATTGTTGATTGGCTGGAATAATATTTCTTTCTTCAAATAATGTATTTCCTCTGCTTGCCCCTCATTCACAGCATTAACTGTAACCCCACTGACTCCCATGCACACGATTATACATATCAGTGATGAATGTCTTCTCTCTGTATTCTCAGAGACGATTGTGTGCAAATATATCAACAGTCTATATTCAGGCCAGCAGGCTGGCAAACATCAAACAAGAGAAGGAACATCCACACACTACAGTTTCTGGAGCTCTAAGATGTATTATATTTATTAGGAGGCAACAAATTCTAATATGATGGACGGACATAATAAGTCAAAATCAGTTTTGGGCAATAGTATACTTAGGAGAGCAATATCTTTACTTTTATGCCTTAGAAAAAGTAATAATATTAATATTACTGGTACATTTTTACTGCTAGTTACATTACTCTATTTTACTTTTCAACTGTGCCCCTTCCACCCACAAAAGAACACATCTGTTTAGCACCAATTCATTGAAGTAAGAAGTCTCCAATCAGCCAAACTGAATCACTTATATTTCCCCATGCATTTGGCAACTTGTTGTGTACATCATGCATGATGCACAAGAAAGAAAGAAAGAAAGAAAGAAAGAAAGAAAGAAAGAAAGAAAGAAAGAAAGAAAGAAAGAAAGAAAGAAAGAAAGAAAGAAAGAAGCTCATATGACAAGTGGACCTTCTGTTCCTACAGAGAAATGAAACACATCACTAATGGTTGATCACAAACATTACCCAGTACACACACCCTCTGTCTGTAGTACAGTACATTCATGAATTATACAGTGTCAAGATGGCACTGTGTGCGTGTATGTGTGTGGCGTACGTGCGCATGTGCACGTGATGCATATGTGCACGTGTTGAAGGGACTCGATTAGTGTATTCAGACAGTAAGACAGACAGATATCATAGATAGATAGATAGATATCAATTGACCGCTATGATCGCTCTATTGATGCGATTGATCAAGCGATATTGATCGGCATGTCGATAGATGACACAAAGCCACACGGTAAATCACTATGCACAGCGCTGCACGTTCCCTCTCACATCCTCATTAACTCTCCAATACAACAAGGTCTTCCGTACAGCCCCCCTCCTCGACCGTTAATAACAACCTTGCCCCCTGTCCGCCCTCGCCGCGGCACCGTTTAACTTTTTCAATTAAAAAAGGGAAGATGGTTCTATTAACCCCGTGTCTCCGCCTGCCATTCCTCTGGAGCTAACGTTGTGTGGGAGTGGGCCGCGGGGGACGGATAAGGGGGCCCCGGCCGTATATTTCAGCCATCGGCGAATCCATCGGGCGGGCCGTTTGAGGCGCTTGACGGCCGACGGCATGCGGGCGAGCGTCCGGTGAATTACGGCAGCCCTCGTTTTCCTGGGGCCAAAGTCATCTTTTGGCTCTCCAGCGCTCGCGCCTGCTATCGGTCGGTCGGTCCGTCCTGCACATGCCTGCTGCTGCGTCCAACCACAACCTTGCACTCGAAAGGTTGCCAGCAAGCAGGGCTACAAATACTTGTTTGCATAATTACAAAGTGAGGAATAACATGGATTCCTAAAATTGTTTTTAATGCTTAATATCATATTGTATATGTTCCTCAAGCTTATTTCTAATGGTTTGAGGCTAAATCTGTCACGATCTGCTGCCAGAGCCTTGGACTTTTTACGTTTTTGGACCTTGATCTACAGGACTTCATGTTATTTCTGTACTATCTGTGCTCTTGTGTCATGTGTTTTCTTTCTTGGTTGGTTTTCTGCTTTTATTTTGTAGCATTGTTTCCTGTCTGCTGTGTTACTGTTACCTGCCTTGTCTGTGATTAGCCTAGTGTTTCCACCTTGTCCTGTTAGTTCTCAGCCTATCCCAGTGTT
>CM076985.1:29005404-29010404 GCA_039105355.1 Benthosema pterotum
CCACTGTACACAGTCCTCAGGGTTAGACTGTAACCCTGAGAGTGCTCAAATTAACCAAATGGACCCGATAAAAGAGTCTGTTTGGTTCTATTTGTGCACTCACAGAGTTAGACGGATATTTCCATAATGTCTGCCTCTTCCTATTTTTGACTGTATGTCTGGGCCATGAAATTGCCAATTTAGAAAAGAATGTTATACATTAAGCTAATCACTTGGCAACCCTCATCATAAGAGTTCACTCATAAAGCACATATAGAACACAACACACATACACACTTCATGCACACTCATACGTGTTTACTCTGAGCTGCCAAGGTCAACATAAGAGGACTGAGGGATACACGCACACACACACGTGCACACATGCACGATAAACACGCTCCCACCCAAAGGGGAGCAGCATATTACTGATCAAGTGAAGGCTGATTAATGAGGTCTTAATTGGTTGTCATGTCACTGACCAATGTCACAGTACCTCAGGGGAGGTACTGAGTGCAAGCGTGTGTGTGTGTGTGTGTGTGTGTGTGTGTGTGTGTGTGTGTGTGTGTGTGTGTGTGTGTGTGTGTGTGTGTGTGTGTGTGTGTGTGTGTGTGTGTGTGTGTGACAGGGTCGGAGATAGTGTGAGTGCACTAGAGTGTTAAAATAGTGGGTGTTGCTATTGGGTGTTGTTTAAATACATCACTGGATGCACAATACCCCCCCCCCCCCCCCACACACACACACACACACACACACACAGAGTGTTGAGTTTGCATGTGCTCCCCAAGTACCTTCACAAATACATACAGTAATCCTGGTCTCTAATCTGCCTTCACCACTGGTCAGTGCATTGGACTCCTCATGCATAGAAGGAAGCATGAGGTCAGTCCGTTTCTCTTTCCCCGGGTTGGCTGAGAGGGACTATCGCCCCCCAAAGATTACACTAGACAATTGGGTTAGCAACAATAATGGGATAAACTTTTTTTTTTTAATTAAAAGTATATGACCCGTCCAACCAGTAGAGCAGTGGCAAGCGACTAACAGCACAAAAGGGAACTGGGAATTGTGACAACGACTAAAGTGTGAGAAAAGTCAGGAGAGCAAAAAATAAATAAAACTATCCCTGGGAATAGTAAGCTCACAGGAGCTGTAGTGGGAAGAAGATAGAAGATAGCATGGCATCCATCAGCAGCTGGTCCACTGCCTCAGCACAGCAGCTCTGCAGGACACTAACTACAAGGGCATTTAGCCTAAATACTGTACTTAAAGCCACTATGATGATGTTTAATTACTCTTTTTTGTATTCATACGTACAGCCAGCAATGAGTAAAACACTGTCGTTTAGTTAGAGACTACACGTCATATTTATTTATTTAAGCGAGTGACCCACACCCAGGACCATGCAACACATTTCTCTCTCTCTCTCACACACACACACACACACACACACACACACACACACACACACACACACACACACACACACACACACACACACACACACACACACACACACACACACACACACACACACACACACACACACACACACGTACCAAAGGTCATCAGTGCTTTGTGTTGTGAGTGTGCCACATATGCATGTGAGTGTGCATGTGTACACCAGTTTGCATTGTTATGACAACCAGCTATCTATCACAACAGTTCTGCGTAACTGACCAGCACACTGTTTCTATGGCAACTTGAGAGAAATAAATGAGTGTGTGCGTGTGTGTGTGACAAAGCGAGAGATATGATTGGACTGGAAATGAATTGCAAAAACGTCATTTTCGGAATTAAAAAAAAAAAATCTGAATTCCTATCCTCATTACGTTTGCTCATAATGACCAATTTATCCCTGTGAGGCTGGTACAACGAATAACACAGTCTGCGTGTGTGTATGTGCGTGTGCGTGCGCGTGTGTGTGTGTGTGTGTGTGTGTGTGTGTGTGTGTGTGTGTGTGTGTGTGTGTGTGTGTGTGTGTGTGTGTGTGTGTGTGTGTGTGTGTGTGTGTGTGTGTTTGCTTGCCTGTCTGTGATTGTGTCTGTGCCTGCGTGTGTGTATTGGGATCCATCCCTGTGTCAGCCGCCCTAGTTAAGAAATAATTACAAAATAAATAGGGCACTAAAATCACTCCATAATTAACACCTTGGTTCTACAAATGCCTTCTGAAGCATTAGTTCTCAACATTTGTCATTAACACCAAGCAATGCAAGATCATAAAATGACACTTTCGCAATTTTAAAGTGCCAATTAAAGACTTGGCTCTGTTTAGCATGTCCTTGGTGTCTCCCTATTTTCACATTTTTGTGTTTGTCTGTAAATACTACAGGGTCACAAAAAATGATTAAATTCCAAGTGGAATTTAATCACCAAGTGGAATTTAATCACCCCAAAATTTACCCCAGACCCCACAAGTTTTGTGCTTGTACACAGAGACACAGGGACGGACACACAAAGCCGTTTGAGGAAGTGATTACACCACTTAGAAAGGAACAAGCTTGCAATGCACGAGGCCACGCCTTTTGAATTTGTCTGCTACTGTTGTCTCTTTCAAATTAAATCCTGAAAACATCTGGACATAGGAGGTTTCACTTGCACTAAATATGTTCCAATCGGGGGGTCCGCAGTGTGGGGGTCCTCGATTGGCACAATCAGTCTCAGGTCCTAATGGTTATAGACGTGAAGGAAAAAGGCAGAGGCCAAGCATACACCCCTGAGGGACCTCAGACAATATGTGTAGGTAAACAGGTAGGAGGGGTCGAGCAAACCCATGAGGTTCTAAACGATGCTGGAGGAACCGAAGACATGGAGGGATCATGATCTTCACGGGTTGAGCACGAATGAAAATAAAAAGGAGAGGAGCATTATTTCAATACAGGGCAGTGAGGTATAGTGAGATATTAGTATTACACAAAGCATGGAGGCAGTGAAATAGAGACACACAGTGGTGGAAAAATGGTTTAACTTAAGTAGCTGCATTACAGAAATAGTGTATACTGTATGTAGAAATAGTGTGGAGTGAAGCTATTTGAGTGAAATTGCAAACGTATTAGCATTAACATGAACTAAAAGTACTCATTATTTGCAGAATGTCCAATTACAACTCATCAAATAATGAAAATCTTTGGAAAATGGCCAAAATGATAATAATGCTAATGATAATAATCAATAATAATAATCAAAATCTACAAACTAATAATTAAAATAAAAACTATGATGACTTAAACTAAGACTAAATATAATGACAATTCTGTCAGCAAATTAAAAGAATTGTAGTGGACAAGAGAGATTTTGTTTTGGTTTGGTGTGCCTGAGTGTTCTGAAAATAGCAAACTCAATTCAATTCAATTCAACTAAAGTGTCAAATCACAAGAAGTTGTCTCAAGACACAAATAAGGAAGAGAACCGACAAAGACAACAAAAACCTTGCGCGATCCCAATAGCCTTTGCATGCAACTGGGAGTTTAAGCTCCAAGGCCTGCAGCTTTCAAGGCCCTTCAAATAGGTACAGCTGTTGCTTCCATCAAAAAAAGCTTTCATATAGGTCACCGATTTCAATGTGACGCAACACAGGAACCCCAGCCGTGTGTTTTTGGTCATCCAACAGTTCCTCGGAGGGATGAGACTCTAAATTAGCAGCCTAATAGTAACAATTCTATGAGAGCAACGAGGATAGTGGTCATGGTGCGCTGAGCGCACTCACATTCATTCAAAAGTACCATTCTTGATTGCACACACATTAGGAGAGACAGTTAAACGTTCACCAAAACGAGCACATGCTATTTACACAGCACATCCAACTTTTAACAAAACTTTGCATATATCCCATCCGAAGTTTTCAACACACACGCAGACACACACCGAAAGCCCGCCCGCACGCACGCGTCCGTGCACATCTACTTAGCACCTCTGGCTGAAATAAATGTGTCCGGACACAGGAGCACATTTAAGGAGCTTTCAATACAACTGCTCTGAGACAGGGATGCACAGGGGAAGCTGAAATGGCCAGGAAAAAAAAGTGAATGGGAGTGGGTGTGGGAGAGGGGGTAAATGACAGGAGGGACAAGAAAGCCAGAGAGAGAGAGAGAGAGAGAGAGAGAGAGAGAGAGAGAGAGAGAGAGAGACATCCCAAGAAGACATTCGCTCATAATTAATAAATGAAAAATGTTGTTAGTGCAGCTGATCAATAGAGTTGTTAGGGAGAACGATGGATTGATCGAACGAGCAGGGGGGCAGGAGGGAGGGAGTCAAGGAGTGTGTGTGTGTGTGTGTGTGTGTGTGTGTGTGTGTGTGTGTGTGTGTGTGTGTGTGTGTGTGTGTGTGTGTGTGTGTGTGTGTGTGTGTGTGTCAGGGTGTGAGTATGGAAAGGGGGGTCAGTGGGGCTCTGGTCTTGCGGCCGTTTCCAATTTTCACCCTCATTGAGAACAAAGGAGTCTCCTGAGTCCCATCCACGCTGATAGACACTTAGCACGGACCTGACCCTAATAGGATGGAGAGAGAGAGAGAGTGAGAGAGAGAGAGAGAGAGAGAGAGAGAGAGAGAGAGAGAGAGAGAGAGAGAGAGAGAGAGAGAGAGAGAGAGAGAGAGAGAGAGAGATGGGGAGCATTAAAAAAGTGTGAAGGGAAGAGGAGGAAAGTGAGAAAAGGCTGAATGGGTTAAGAGAGGGAAAATTGATGATGGTAAGGAATGTCTTAGTACTATAACGTAGGTCGATTTGTCATGCTTAGACATTCTGCCGTGATGGTGCCCACAGCATTTCTTGATCTTGTTCAGGGAGTTGTTTGTTTTCAAAGCCTGCTGTACTTGTACGCCTCTCTACAGCCCACTTGTGGTGCAGATACAGTAGAGCAAAAGAAGAGGGACGTGCTTAGTAGAGCACAAATCTCCACTCAGGAGTCATCATAACCTTCTGTCTGGGAGCAAGATGTGGTGGCAAATGCTTTTGGCTGGTGAATGTGCAAGTGCATAACATTTATGAAAATGAACTTGGAGACACATGGACACTCAAGTAGTACTAGTGA
>CM076985.1:29015404-29052904 GCA_039105355.1 Benthosema pterotum
CCCAAACTGAAGGGCCAGTTGAAGATCATCAAAATAACTCACATTATCTTGATGGGGTTCACACATCACACTGACAAGCACACACACATGCACACACTCACGCCCATGCACGTTTGTTACAAGTTCAAGTAAAAAATCAATTCAAAATGAACTTGGAGTGAAGGTATTAGCATTAAAATGTACTTAAGTACCTAAACTATAAAGTACTTGTTATGCACATTGTCCCAGTTTGCATTTTCATATGTATACATATCTTTTGAAAATAGATCTACTATTTTCAAATGGCCATCAAATCTATCAATGTTTGAAGTGGTTAATGTACGTTTTATAATAATTATAAAATCTTGTAACAGTAAGGTTGTTAATAGTGGAGATTTACAAGATAACAAGGTGAATGATCTATTATGAGCTTGTAGATCTGCTATTTGCAAAAGGACAAAATGTATACAAGGTATATAATAAGAATCTACGTGTATATATGTATACATACTGTATGTACTGTATATTTATATTGCATTCATTAAAGCAATTGCCAGATTTTATTCTGACTCTCAGCTACAGTACATGTATGTCACATTACTTGTTCTGCCCTCTTTACCTTTCTTAGATTTATTATGTACAAACATATATATAATTAAGGAGTTGTCTGTCTGAATGTCTGTCTGAATGTCTGAATGTCTGAATGTCTGAAGCGAGCATAACTCATCACTGGCTGCACCGATCACTATGATTTTTCACACAGTCATTGACCATAACATTAGGAAGAGACTGAGGAAGCCCTTTTTTCAAATTAACAAATTGTTGATTAATAATGAATTTATTGGTTAATTAAATTTCCCCATTCGCTTAACATTGGCAATTCCCTTTTCGGCCACAGGGGTAATGCAAATACCAACACACACACACACACACACACACACACACACACACACACACACACACACACACACACACACACACACACACACACACACACACACACACACACACACACACACACACACACACACACACACACACACACACACACACACACAGTGTCTGTGCATGTGCATTAAAGCAATCCTTCATCAAATCCTTCATCACATAATGTGATGAAGGATTCACATTACCCACACAGTGAGTACATCATTTGGTGTTCATATATTCACAACGGGTAAGGCCCTAGTATATATAATGTGAGTGTTGTATAAATGCAGTGGGCCTGCTGTATACCAAGCTGATAGGTGTCCCTACATCCACCGCTCCAGCCTGTTCGTATCGATCTGTCCAACCATAGCCAATCTCTGTTCCTAACCAGTGCGTGTTCCTCCCAGTCACATCCAGCACGCTCCAACCCCTCGGTGCTGCTCCTCCACTTCCGGCCCTAATAGACCTGAAGAAATGAGTCTGAAATGAGTCTTTTACCACAAAGACCCTATCAGCCCTATATATACAGTATATGCTAGGGGGAAAAAACACCAGGTCTACTAGATCAGAATGTGAAGAACAAAAATGCTGAAAAACTAAAAACTAGTTCCCGAAAATTCTGTAGAAGAACAGCTGCAGTTTATCTTTGTAGGCCGACTACTTTTGAGGATGATAGTTGGTGTCGAGATAAAGAAAAATAGCGGTAGTTAAGTGTAGAGTCCCGGGGGATCTTTTGGTAAACAGTGTGTTTACACTACAGTATATAGTTTACTTAGATTGTGCATCACATTCACCCATTCACACACAAACATACACACACTCGCCATACACCGACGGCAGAGAAAACCATGCAATGCGCCAACCTACTCAATGACAAAACCTGGCAAAAACGACAGACTACAGTACACGGTCGTGGACAACATACTAAAGTATGCCATTTTTTATCGTGTTTGAGGATTTTCAAAAAATGTTGAAATCGAGAAAAAAACAACAAATTGTGGTATGTCATTTTTTGTCGTTTTCAACAATTTTCAAATAAAGAGTCTTGCTCAAGGACACTTCGACATTAACTCTGGGGGATCAGAGATTAAACTGGGAACAGCAACTCTGAGCCAATGCCATCCGGTCGCGTTTAAGTGGAGTAAAATAAAATCAGGACTCAAATCGAGATCAACATTTAGAGAGGGAGAGGGAAAAAAGAGAGGCATGCAGTCACTGTGCACCGCACGTCATGCAGTACAATAATACATATTACCGGCTAAACGCTTTCTCATAGAAGAAAGAAAAAAGCGTTCACCCTCGTATTTATTAAGTCTCCAATGAACAGATTGAACATATCACAGAGCCAGAGACTTTCAATCAATTGTCTATAACAGGAAGGATTTTACTCCTCAAAGACCAGTCCATGCCTCATCATCTCTTCATAAACAATCCATCAATACTCAGCCCAACACATTTGTGTCAACGATACACCCCATTACCTTAAAGCCACTGCCGCTCTGTCATCGCATTCACAAGAAGTCACTGATGAGAAGTAACCCATATAACAATATTTATCAAAATGAGCTCTTCATTGCTTCTTAAAAAACAGGGGATCAATTGCCATTCCCTACACCGGTGAGCACAAATCAACTCTACAGTTAAGTGTGAGAAGATGAGACATGATCACAGTGAGGAGACGGCAGCTTGTTTCAACACCTCGTATTGATCACATTTTGTAATGGAGCAACGTTTTAGTATAGCGTTTTTTTGTGGACGAAACGGACCTCACCGATGTATTGTTTTGTCGTGTTTCAGTGTGGTAATGAAATCCTTAGGTCCAAAACCTGACAGGGGAGAAAATATTGCAATGTTTTGTCGTGCAATACCGGTATTCATTTTAAACTAAACTAACTGAAACATAAAATATAATTCAATTTGGCTTCAGCACAGTATGTTCCTGCACGAGTCTGTGTATTCGCAGTGTGTGACTGCACACGCACGCACGCACGCACGCACATGTGTGTGTGTGTGTGCGTGTGTGTGTGTGTGTGTGTGTGTGTGTGTGTGTGTGTGTGTGTGTGTGTGTGTGTGTGTGTGTGTGCGCGCGTGTGTGTCTGTGTGTGTGCGTGCGTGCATGTGTATGTGTGTGCGTTTCTCCAGCAGAGCGTTGCGTCTCCCACCGTTCCTTCTGGCTTCTCAGCAGGACCAGATTCTCACATCGATCGAGCCAGTCAACCTCTCCTCTCCTCTCCTCTCCTCTCCTCTCCTCTCCTCTCCTCTCCTCTCCTCTCCTCTCCTCTCCTCTCCTCTCCTCTCTCCCATTTATTTATATTCCTACTGTGTTTAACTTGCTTTTGGACTATGTAAATAATAATACTACATTGTATTTATAAGGCACTCAAGGTCACCGTACAACAACAACATATTAAAAACAATCAAAACATGCAGAGAATAAAAACAAGCGAAAACGTGAAACAGCAAGCAGCAGAGTCAATCCTAGCCTGCCTGTCCACCCCATGGTGGACTTTGAGGGTGATGGAGGGGGCGGACCTGAGAGAGCGGGTGGGGATGTTGACATGTACATGTACCATGTAAAAAAGCGTGCGGACATGTATGTGTATGTTTCAGTCCTTTCAATGTCCAATGACTCCAGTCATATATTGACCCTGTTATTAACACAATACTGTACAATTTGGCATTGCTCACCTTCTCTGCTAAGTGTGTGTGTGCGTGCGCATGTGTGAGTGTGTGTGTGCCCTTCTGCAATTTCTAACAAAGCTCCCGTGTAACTATAACTTTTTCAACTTTGGTTTTACCGTCTACCTGCGTGCTAACCCATCATGTGATATTGATACACTCCAGACCTCCTGCATTTGGACTCTTTTCTCAAGATGAAAGAAGATTATCAAAGATTATCATTGTTTGGGATCAATACACTCTCACAGCATGGGAGAGAGGGTTCTTTGGGTAAGCCAAAAACGGCAATGGTCTCATTTTATTTTATGAGAATAACATTTAGTTTGGTATGACCTCTATCACAGCTAATCTAACTGGGACCCGGAGACGCCGATCGGCCCTTGAGGGTGGTTCAGGGGGTCCCTCGCAAAATGAGTTAATGTCGGTTCAACCACTAAATTATATAGGTTAAGAAAGAAAGAAAGAAAGAAAGAAAGAAAGAAAGAAAGAAAGAAAGAAAGAAAGAAAGAAAGAAAGAAAGAAAGAAAGAAAGAAAGAAAGAAAGAAAGAAAGAAAGAAAGAAAGAAAGAAAGAAAACAAAATTTGAGAAAATGTCTACTTGAACCAGTAAATTAAGTGTTTTGTTGATAAATGTTAGCATGCTTGAGACTGAATGCAACTTAATGTTGTTCAATGAGTTAGTCAAATGTTTTATTTGTATTGCTCCAAGGTTTGCTATATATCTGACCCTTTATGATCTGTAGATGTTGTTGCCATGCCAAATTTGGATGAGAAATACACCGGTTTTGAATTTCAAGAGATATCGAGCCAACAACTTTGCCAACACGCATACTGTAGCCTATACACTTAATTCTTGGGATTTTCTTTTCCTTCAGTCTCTTCCCACTGAGGGCTGGACATGTGGGAGGACTTACAAGCTTATGGCATGAAAGACAATCAATAGATTCCCATGAGTAGGAAATGGAAGGCCTGTTAATCAGTCTAACGTCGTTAGGGGAGCTGCTGCGGCTGTGTGATGGCTTCCAACCCATAACACCACACTGGGGCAAACTTTCACACCTGCACACAGTAGAATACTCCATTTAATACACTATTTATTCACAGTAACCCATTTAAGACCACAAAGTTTAAATGCAACCGATATTTTTGGCCCACAGAAGATAATTTTGTATTAATAAATAAAGTCATATAGCACATGTAAAATTCTGCAGCATGATTGATTCAAACCCATTCGGAAATGGGATAATAGAAATAGGCCTACGCAAGTTTCTACATGTAATTTTAATTGTTCTGTGGACTCTACTATAGGCCTGGGTTTCCATCTTTAGATTTGATAACTATACTTTATATGCAAACTCTACAAGAAAACTACAAGAAAAAAAACTATGGACCTCATATCTGTACAGCACTGTAGTACTGTATTACTGCAGTGCATGTCCTCTCAGATATAGGATTCATTATACACTACATTCTGACTGCATCTCTTTGTGCAATCACACCGACACAGCTGCACATTTTATTTCTATTCCCTTAGCACCGCAAAAACTATTTTTGTTTGGGAGTGTTAATGTCTCACACACTGTAGAAAACACACACACACACACACACACACACACACACACACACACACACACACACACACACACACACACACACACACACACACACACACACACACACACACAGTAGAAAACCTTTGAAACTACTGCTATGTATATGAAAAGTATTGCCTGCATGTTAAACCACAGGATGGCAGTACGGTATATATCAGTATTTAAAGAGGTTTACCTAGGATAGAGGATAAACTTTCCTGCAGGTATAGGCCAGATTTCTGGAGATTTCTGGAGTGGGCCATGTGTGTTCATTCTGCCAGGCATTAGTCCACATACTACCAGAAACTCTTACCTGTACTGTACCTCACCCTATAAACTCACTGGGGAATTAAAGGTAGCAGAGGCAACTTTTAACCTATATGTACACAGTATACACTCATAGGCCACTTTATTAGGTACACCATTACATAAAAGTAAATCACAAGTCAAAACACATATTTTCGCCCCCAAAATATTTTAGATCTGGAGAAATGTCCCGCCTCCACTACATCCCTGCTTTCCGCACGTGCATGCAACGATTGTTTTCCAGCTATGACAAAACAGCCACACTGCTACAGCATCTGATTCAGATTCAAGGGAGGCCTGTGCGATTTCTCGTTTAAATTCATCGCAGCCTTTTTAAAAGCCTGTCGCCCATTAGACCTACAAAACTGCTCTTAAGTAAGTCCACTTATCCACTCTAAAGACATCTCTCTACCCTTAAACCCTCTCTTTACACGGTATCAACACGAGATCCCGTCAGTGAACTGACGTTCCTCTAATCCGACATGCTGGACTTTCTGGCACATTCTTTCACCAAAAAAGAAGTAGTGGGATAAAGTCGTCTCCCGGTCGCTATATGTGCACTAAAGTGAAAAGTCGATGTTAATGCAGAGTAGCAGGAGTAAGTAAAGAGAAGATCAAACAGTGACTATATGTGTGTTTAGCTCTGACAAGGCTGCCTGAGAACGCTTCCTCTTTGTTGTTCAAGGTACTTGAAATGGAGAGAGGACAGAAGAACAGGGATTAGAGAGAAAGAGTGCGGACAAAGAGAGAGAGAAGTCAGAAAGAGAGAGAGAGAGAGAGAGAGAGGGAGGGAGCAGCGAGGAGGTCGAGGGGAGGAGGGGGGACATGTTTCGATTGGGTAAGAGCACAACGCCCGTGATTCTCCACAGCGGGAGACAAGCTCAAGTATTGACGTGGAGAGAGAGAGAGAGAGAGAGAGAGAGAGTGAGAGAGGATCTCTGTCTTTCTTCACCCTGACTCTCTGCTGTTTTCATTCCCTCAGGTAGGCATTAAAACCGGGATGGGGCAGGGGGGGTGATAGAGAGAGAGAGAGAGAGAGAGAGAGAGAGAGAGAAAGAGAGAGAAAGAGAGAGAAAGAGAGTCAGAGTTGTGTTAGGGAGAAAGGAAAGAGGGAGCTGAAAAGAGGGAGAGGGGTGGGGGGGGGGGCTGAGCCACGGGCTGGCTTCGATTCTTCAGCGTTCTCATATGAACGCGGACCCCCTCAGGGGACCCCTTGTCTCCGAGCGGCAGCATGTGCTGTCGAAAATTAATCGCCGCCGCTTTAGTTTTTTAATTATCAATTCTGTTTGGGCACCGAACCACAGCTTAGAGCAGGCTTAAGGTTACTAACTGGGTGTTAAGACGCCGAGGCGTTGGGTGCGTTGGGTGGGGGTAGAGGTGGTGGGGGGGTGGTATTGAGGAGGAGAAGGAGGAACGCTATGTGTTTTGTGTTTTAACGAGGTGTAGAGATCAGAGGAGAGAGGCTGTCAGTGTTCAGACACTGACAGCCTCTCTCTCTGAACGCTGCACAAAGTAGATTGAAACTTTTTTTCCTGGATGATACAGTATACCGTAGGCTAGTGTGGCCAATTCCCTATCTCCATTCCAGCCTAACTTCCATGCTCCGGGAATGTGGATGTCATTCTCATACCCCGAGATGGACCGCTAAAAGATCATTTAAAAGGTCTGAAGGTACCGTGGCTAGCATTGAAGTCAGACGAGTCCGACGACAGTGCCATCCCAGTTATGTCCCAATATAGGGACATAATCATAAGTCATACTCCCCAAAAGTCAACACAAGGCCCTCTTCAAGTCACAGTTTGACGTCTGGTCACATTCGTCCCTACTAAGCCACAATATGCATGTAATGCCAAAAGTACTGGTTGCTTGCGGCCAGGGATTAACGTTCAAACGTGTGCTCTAAAACAGACCAATACTAACTAACCATAATACCTACTTTACGCATGGGAAACAGACCACTGACCAAGGTGAGAAAACCCTGCTGTGATGTTATCAAATAGCACAACAAAAACATGGCTTATATAGCTCTCTCCGCGCCTCTTGCGGGTTGAGACAATGTTGTCACAATAGAGCAGGCAACACTCGGAGAAAATAGCTGAACATTCAATGAAACAGATGTACAGATGGGTCAGCCTTTCACCAAAGTGAAGGGGAGCCAGCATTTCTAAGGGTCTTCACTGTAAAAAAAAAATCACTTTGACGCCAGATCACCCTTACTTTTTACAGCGTACGTTTAAACCATACAGCGATGAACTCTCCCTTACACCACTCTTCCTCTGATGAAAGGTATAGAGACATGGAGACGACGTGAAGATAAAAGATTAAAGAACCTCAAAGACAGAAAACTTTCTAATGTTACATATTGATTAATAAATTACCCATGCAGCGACTTTAGGCGTGCGCTCCTCTTTATTCTCCATTCGTCTTCTCTTAGATCCTTTCATCATCTGATGAGAAAGTCTACTCCATCGAGCGAAGGCAAAGCCCT
This sequence comes from Benthosema pterotum, assembly GCA_039105355.1. Taxonomy (NCBI): domain Eukaryota; kingdom Metazoa; phylum Chordata; class Actinopteri; order Myctophiformes; family Myctophidae; genus Benthosema; species Benthosema pterotum. The sequence continues at coordinate 29,023,379 of CM076985.1, forward strand.
CCTTTGCCCTGTCAAGGAAGAGAACGAACAAGTGTGGATATATCTCCTTCTGGGCCGCGGAACGGGATGACCTCGTTTATATATTAAGAGCGAAAAGAGTTCTCACTGCTGATGGGATCAGATCTTCTTCCACTGTTGTAAACTATCAACACGGAGAGTTTCACATTGTACTCTCTAAAGTAGGCCATTGTAATGAACAATGGCCTACTGGAATTGTGGCCAATTTTGTCCACAATTCCAGGATGGATTTTTACGAATAATCTTCTAGTTGTGTAGACTTGGGCTAATTCAGATGATGAATATCTTAACTCTTGAGAGTGTAAACATGAAACCAAATGGACCCGCAATGGTCCATTTGGTTTCATTTTACGCTATTAAAGAGTTACATCTGGTTAACCAACTGTCCATCATTTGGCCTGGGAACCACTTGGAACCCTCTCAGGGACCACTGGTGCTGGTGGTCCCCAGACAACCTGTTGAAAACCCCTGTTGTAAGCCAACCTGACGGCATGTCACAGGTTTGACTCCCAATCCTGACGACTTTTGCCAAGGTGTCAAACTCCTTCTCTCCCCATTTCCTGTAACCAAACATTTACTACACTATCCAATAAAGCAGGGGTAGGCAATGCAATGGGCGCCAACATTGGCACAGCACAGGATGATCCCTGGCACACTGGCATACTTATGAGAGAGAGAGACTTTTCCTTTTAAATAATCATAAATAAGGCTGTCAAATGCAAATCCTGCTCACAAATCTACATTCATTACAACTGAACTCTGACAGGGGAGATACAGTAGGTGTAGTGATATTATCTGTTTTTAATTGTACGCAATCTCAGAATGCATGGCACACTGACTAACAGGCAAATTAAAACATGGCAAGTGCAGACCGCTGGCTGGAAAAGGCCCGAAAATATATACAGTATATTAAATCATGCTAAGTGACTCCTACCGCACAGCCACTGGCTCACCTGCCACCTCCCGCTCAGCATTCCCTGTGGACTGGAGATAAATAAAAATGGGTATGTAACTTCGTATACTTCGTGCTCTGCAAGCCCGATGCACCACAGTGGATTTGAGCTCCTAAGTTCCGTAGTGGTGGATGGGTATAGCAATTTCGTCTGTTTGGGGTGTGTGTGTGTGTGTGTGTGTGTGTGTGTGTGTGTGTGCGTGCGTGTGTGAATTTTTGGTTCCTTGTTTCATCTCTGCACTTCACCCTCCTCGACTACTCTCTCCCCTCTGCCCTTCATCAACGACCCTCTATTATTGATGAGCCTCCATCTAATCATGACTGCTGGGATTTTCATAACTCCAATAACCGACTACATTAATCTCATTAGTAGCTGATGTCCCAGCTGGCCGGCACAAACACACACACACACACACACACACACACACACACACACACACACACACACACACACACACACACACACACACACACACACACACACACAGAATTGTAAATCAGTTCTTAGTAAGGGAGCAATACTACCACCATGTTCCACAAATGTGGAACTTCATGTCCTCTTACTACATCATTTTTTGTGGTAGTCCTATTAGCCTATTTCAGACCTGACACAGTGACAGCAAAAACCAAGGCGAAATGTACAGGAGGCCAAGGCACCCAGATAACACAGTGGACACACATTTACAGTAGACAATGACTCGGTTAACAGACAACAAGTAAGCCTCAGCACTACACAGAAAGCATCCTATATTTAAAAAGCTCCTGAAACTCAGTGTCACACGTGATAAATGGCTCTGACTGCTTAAGTGAGTCTTTAGGCTATGCCACACAATTAGTTACACTGTTATTTTAACCCAAAGGCAAAATCACACTATTTTACTTTTAGTTCTTACTATACCTTTTTTGGATTAAGTTACATTTATTGCGTGACCCCCACAAAATGACAAGAAGTACTTAATATTCACCAACCAGAGTAGAACCGTCTTAGCCTGACTTCAGTCTAAATACTGAAGTGAAATGAAGTGCTCGTTTCACTTCAGTATTTAGACTGAAGTTGCTCTCTACCACAGCAGTTTCTGGGATGGGCGTGATCAAAGCAGCAGTCTTCACGGTGATTGGTTCATACCAACCCATATCAATATTGGGAAAGCAGACGACGTTGTTGTCATTATTATGCTAATGCGTTAGCATTAGCATAATAATGACGTCGCTAACTAAACAAACACAGCCGACGAGCGTTACTAGCAGTAAAATATGTCGGATGATGATGTTTATAAAACCTAAAGCCTGACGCTTCTTTAAAGAATAATAAAGTGAAACGAAGTGAGTGACAGGGCTGTTGGCCAATCAGGTGCTGGGCATGGATTTCCAACCGACAAACGGCCCCAAAGGCAACGAAGCCAGTCCTTGAATCACAAAGAAAAAATAAGGTAGTATTTTTACGGTGCTGATTCAGGGCTGAGCCAGGCTAGAACCGTCTCCCACCACTGGACTCAATCGGCAATCAATTAATAGTTGCAACTTGCAAGTATTTCATACAGCTGATACTGTATGTCATGTATGAATCCTCTTCAGCACCATGGACAGCGAACACAATCACGGTCAGAGTTCAGTGCAAATACGTCCGTTTCAGCTGAAACGACACAGATGGAGTCCATACGTTCCACCACTTCTTTGGGGGGGAATAACAGCACCAATGCAGGTAGTTGTTAAACATTAGCTTACCTTATTCAGTATCATGCCTACAGCAGGAATAGTAGTTTAGTTGTTGAACTGTCCTCCAATGTTTCAACGCTTTCGATGAGAGGGGTGCGAATACATGCTGGGACGCGTATTATCCCACCGCAGTTCTGGGAAACAGCTGGGACCAGCGAGGCCCAAAAGGTTGGCAGCGCAGGTGAGCCAATCCTCGAGAGACCGAGGCTAGACCAGCAAAACAAAACAATCCTAGGTGCTGCCTTAATTCCTTGACTCAATCACGTCACCGAGGAACAGCAAGGAAGTTTACCGGTCAAATTAAAAGTCAAGTTTGTCCAGTAGGATATTAGCAAACTCCTTCTACATGATCACACACCTGGTGTACATCACGTTAATCAATGCTCACTGGATGAATCCAGTGTTGCCATATCCGCATAGTATAAGCTACTTGGTTCAAGTTCAAGTATAATACTATTTCATATGTAGGCCTATGAAACGTGAAAGCATTATTTTCATGATTCATACATATGAAATATTCATTTCATATTTACATTTTCTGTTCCCTTTTACCTCCACTATGATTATTCCTACTTTTTGGTTTGTATAGAGGTGAATTCAGTAGATTAAATTTCTTCCATTTGTTTAGGATGATGAAATGAATTGGTGCTCTATTGTAAAGAAGTAGTCTATAAATGCTTTATTGACCCCCAAATGTAACCCCCACCTGAAAATCCTGTGCTATAGGGAGCCCCATTGTCCATTTTATTGAAAATTCTTTTTTATAATAGCAAATCTGGTATTTTCAAATAGCCGATGCAGCCGAGATCTAGAATGAGGTAACTGTAAGAGTACCGTAGCTGTGTTTTATCTGATTGTATATCTTGCTCATCTACATACAGTATGGCTTTTCTCCCGTTTCCTCTACTGATGGTAAATGGAACTCTCTCTCCCCCTCTCTCTCTGACATTTGGCCTAAGGCCTGGATTAACAATGAAATTTACTGGAGTTTAAGCTCCAGGGCCCACAGTTTGCAAGACCCATGCGCGAGACTATTTCAAATACCTACAGCTGTTGCTTCCATCAACAGTACCTTCCATTCAATCTAGAGCCCTGCGCGTCAGAACGTTGCATTCAATCTAGAGCCCTGTGTGTCAGAACCTTCCATTCAATCTAGAGCCCTGTGTGTCAGAACCTTCCATTCAATCTAGAGCCCTGTGTGTCAGAACCTTCCATTCAATCTAGAGCCCTGCGCGTCAGAACCTTCCATTCAATCTAGAGCCCTGCGCGTCAGAACGTTGCATTCAATCTAGAGCCCTGTGTGTCAGAACCTTCCATTCAAACTAGAGCCCTGTGTGGCACAACCTTCCATTCAAACTAGATCCCTGTATGTGAGAACCTTCCAATCTAGAGCCCTGCGCATCAGAACCTTCCATTCAATCCAGAGCCCTGCACGTCAGAACCTTCCATTCAATCCAGAGCCCTGCACGTCAGAACCTACCATTCAATCCAGAGCCCTGCACATCAGAACCTTCCATTCAATCCAGAGCCCTGCGCATCAGAACCTTCCAGCGACAGCAACAGTAGTAGAATATGGCTGAGGATGGAGGGAGGTTTCAGGTTTTTTGTTTGAAATAGTCTATAGAAATAGCTCAGGGTTGCACTGCAGATTGCAGTGCAGGATCAATAAAATCAATAGCTAATGTTTGCCAACTGGAAAATGATTAAGGAGACAGTGAGCCAGACAGAATGTGACAGAGAGAGAGAGGGAGGAAAAAGGAGAGGGGGGAAGAAAGGGGGTGAGAGGAGAGAAGACCAAGTCGTGGAGTGTTAGAGAATAGGAGTGTGAGCAAAATAGAAGCATAATATAAACAGAGAAGGAAACGGCTGGTAAGGAGAGAGACAGGAAGAGAAAGGGAAACATGTACTGTGAAATCTGTACTGTGAATATGTTGCAAGAATAATCAAAAGAACAAGAAATAGAAGGGGAGAAGAGGTCATATAGTTAGCAGGGAGAATGAAACCGGATAGAGTTAGGAATTTTGGATCCAACTGATCCAAAATGCAGCAGCTTGAGCTTTAACTAGCCAAAATTCTCAGTGTTACTGATTCTTGCACCACCTTACCACCATATCTTACAAATGTTCCGAATCAGCCGACACGGCCAAACTGGCAGCACCTTCACTAAAAACGTTCAGACACCACTCCAGTACTCCCCAAACTCTTCTCCCTTATGGACCCAAAACTATGGAATGCACTTCCCATTGCAATCACACTTTGTTTTTTCACTCCAGACTCCATCTTAGCCCATAGCACTTGCAGTAGTAGTTGCCTTAGCCCAGAACTCTTACAGGCATATGAAAAAGTCTAAACTTCTGTATCTTGGTTAGCATTTTTATGTAGACTTAGATAGCAGTATGAATAAAACTTATAGCATTTCATGTAACATTTGTCTACAGTCTTTAATTAGCCTATACTGTAGATTTTTTACTGCTACGGTATGTCCTTAGCTTATGATTCACAATAACTAACCTATATGATATATTCCCATGCTTTTTCTTGTGGTAATTCCTCCGGGTCACACACACACACACACACGAACACACACGAACACACACGAACACACACACACACACACACACACACACACACACACACACACACACACACACACACACGAACACACACACGAACACACACACACACACACGAAAGTCATACGTTTCGTGGTGCTGATTGATCAGAGGTGTGATAAATATTTGATGATGGGAAATTCAGTGTTCTCCAACTCCACATGTTTGATATGAATTAGAGGATTAAAGAATGTTTGATCTGCTTTTTACAGACCTATTTTTTTTTTTTTACTAATGACCACCAGCGTTCAGTGTGTGTGTGTGTGTGTGTGTTCGCCATGCGCATGCATCCAATGCATGCACATTTTTCCTTACCTACTATGGAACCAGTTCAGAACCAAAAAATATTAAGTGCCAAAGTTCCTAGAATCTAGAACCGACCACTTCTCGATTTTGGTGGAAAAGTGTCCATGGAGAACCAGTTGTATAAACAGTGACACGTAGAGTGAATATGGCTGTCTTTAGTCATTTGTCAAAATAAAAATCTCCCCATCTTCCATCTTCACATTAATTTCTTCATCTTCCTGTTTTCTTTTCTCTTCAGGGACAATCATGGAGACAACATTTCTGATCAATCTTCATTCACCACATTACGGACATAACAAATGGACGCACACCAGCCGTGAGGCGACTGTAAATGATATGGAGAAAAAAGATGAATGATAATGTTTAATGTAACTCAAATACGGACAGACGGCGGCATTGCAATTTGATCAAATATGAAAATTACATAGCCCAGCAAGAAACACTTTTACACACCTAACCCAGAAGAGATTATAATAAAAATCACACTTGTGTGAAGTGGCGGGCACCAAGATCTTTAGGGGTCATTTGATGTTTGCATGTTTGTGGAAAAAAGGAAGTAAAAAAAAAACAAGATGCCGCAAGCAAACATTACAGTCCATAGACTTGGATGCATGAATTACATCATAATTTACCCTAAGTCCTAGCTGGCCTATGACATAATTTCAGAAAGTCTAGCTCCACCTAAAAAAAATATCCACTTGTGTGAAGTGAGGGGCGCTCATACATCATATTCCGTGCAAAGGAGGAGCTTGCAAAACTCTTCAAAAATAGAAAATAAAACCATGTACGGTGATGCCATGACAAAACGCAGGCACACACAACCTTCCTGTTCCATACAGTAGCTGTTGTTCATATGTGCAGGAGATTAGTACCGGGGGAGCCTGGGATTAGAGCCACAGCATCATATGGTCAGTGGAGTGACAGCAGGGATGATGGATGACCACAAGGATGGTCTCTGACAGCTGGAACAAGCATGTACATATGGCCTAATAACAGTCCACTGTCCACGTCCACAGCAACTCCCATTGTCACATCATCACGCCATCAGTGGTGTAAATTATGTTTTGCTCAGGCGCTGCGCCTCAACACGGCAGGATGTCTCCGCACTGCATTTGCAGGACGAGTTGGGCTAGGAAATAAAACGAACGACTGCAAGAGGAAGGCACATCTTGAGAAATACATCTATATGTTAAATCTACAACCTAAATAAGCTCAAAATGCATCTCTTTGAGCCGCATTCTCCTACTTTTGATGCATTTGTGTGATGCTGCGAAGTAGGTTATTATTGGGGCAACAAATAACACACAAAGCTCAAGTGGGACGCTGAAATAAAAACGTTGGGATTTCCAAGGCTTGTGGGATAATGATTGGCAAAATATTGTATCGATAAGATCATAAACAAAACCTAAATAAATTTTAAGAATGGCATGGAACACTTTCATTGTGATGGAATAAATACAAACTTGTTCCATTGATCACACCGGAACACCTGATCATTACTATTAGCCCATGCAGTCGCTTGACCAGACAAATAACCAGAGATGATTAAGTGATCTAGTGAATGTTTTTGGCCTAGGGGGGCGGGGTGCCGTCAGTTTTTGGACGGCACATGAGCTGATCTGATTTGATCTCACCAACGTGTCGTCATCCCCGGCCCCTCCCCCTCCACTGGTGTGCTACGTCACATCATTTGGAGCAACACCCACCCCGAAAGGTTGACTCCCACTCCTAGGCCACTGTGGGTAACAAATTAGTCCAGGCTTTCATTTTCGTGCAATATGGACGAAAATTAAAGCCTGGGTGTCGAGGCTAAGTGGGTCCTTGCCCAGAAAAGATGGGGAACCCCTGAATAGGTAAAGTGATGTGCATTGAGGTTTCTAGCTAAGGAACTGAGAGCCATCATATTTCACAGAATAATTCAGATGTTCACCAGCTTCATTATAATAAAAAGGGGAAGATTGAGAGAGAAGTCTGGAGCTTTCTGGTGGCACTGCTGCCCTGACAATGAATAAGTGGTTGAAGATGGATGGATGGAGGGTAAAGATTATAATCCAAGCCTCATTGACTTCCATAATTAAAAATCACACAAACATAATGTTTGTTTAAGCAACGAGAGATACATTTTCGGCCTCAATACAAACATTAGATTTCTCATTATTGTCTCGGGTAATTTCTTACACATGGTCGAAAAACAAACATTAAAGCCGGATATACAATAGGACAAAAACTGATGACAAAAACTAAGATATTATGAAATATTAAGCGAGATCATAATTGCTACATGTGGGATTTATTAGTACAAGAAATCTGGCACTGGTCGGCCCAGTGTTGACTACATAAATAAAATAGTAAAATCTAAACGAGTAAACGGGTAGTAGCGTACGGACTACGGAGCTATAAAGAAAGTACAGGGTATGAGAGAAATAAAGAAAAGCGTAGAGCCCTGTATTTCCACATTGTATCAGTCATTATTAACAGGTTAGACTATAATGTTCCTAAATCCTATATTTGCACATTGTATCAGTTATTAATAGGGAAATCACACGCCAGTGTGAAGTGAGCGGTCCCTTGTCAAGTTAATTTCTTATATATAAACTCTATATATATATACCTAAAAAGGTGCAACTGTGGGGGAAAATCGCAGGTGTTGTTGCTCCATATGGGCTTAAAATTGTATCTACCATAAATAAAGTCGGGAAAACGCAATTCCCATTCAAGTAGATGGCAAAATAAAAAGTTAATCGGTGTATGTGTGGAGCCCACACATACACACATGTCCTCCACGGCCTATAACCTCAATTCAGCTCAACTCAACTTTATTGTCACATCACAGGTTTACAGGTGTAAAAAAAGCGGGTGAAAGAAAGAGCTATAATGTGGTCCACACTCACAATCTATTTCGGGCCAAAGGGCCTGCATGCATGGTGCTCTCTTAGCTTCGGGTCAGTGGGGGTTTCTTTATTCATTCCAGGACGGTTCTGCTGAAGACCTTTCCTGGCACTGAAAACAGCATGGGCTAGATAACGCTCGGGGGAGCTTGACCAGGTGTCTTTCCTTCCAAGTTTGCTGGTATTACCTCTCAAAAAATTGAATACATACAGAACCACAAGGAACAAGGCCTCACAGGCTTTTAACATTATCCGTTTGGCATCATTGTGAAATCATGCCTGTACTATCAGAAAATGGCATGTCCATAAACTCAATGGCACAACCACTAGATGCAGATTCTCTGCTCCTTGCTTCTGTTCTGGGTGCTTTTTCCCTTCTGCTGTCGATCACTGGCCTTAGGTTTGGTCAGTCCTTGTACTGTAATTGCTACCATTCTGACTCGTTTTCGCCTTCTCTCTCTTTCCCAATTTAGTTTAGTTTTAGGTTTCTGCGCACTGCTTGTCCCATTTTCATCTTTGATCATGTTCCTTGCTGCTGAGTTTTGCATTTCCTTGTAATCTGAAAAGGAGGACGTCTCTCTGTCGTTAACATCCAGTGTAATTTCTTAGTGTCAGTGATTTGACGCTCGTAGATCCTGCCATGTTCTGCGGAAATCTTCTGGGTCACACAGACAATGAGCTATCCAGTTCTGCGTCACATGACTCGGTGATGCCCAGCTCACCCTGTAACTCGCATGTGTGGAGAGTGGACAGACGCTTCATTGAAAAGGTTTATTCTGGGCACGTGTATCCACATGTTCTCTTTGTTCTTATCTTTCACACCCATGTTGATTCTTATATCTTTGCATTAGAATTGATTGATTCTTCATGCACTACTATCTGCACCGTCTCTACTTTCTTAACCTTCCCCACATACTCCTCTTCTTCCTGTACTTCAACTCATCCAAACTCTGTTGCATTGCGTCTATCTTCTCATTAATGCTCTGCTGCATCGCCTCCATCTTCTCGTCCAGGCTCCGTCGCATGGCATCCATCTTTTCATTAACACCCTGCTGCATTGCGTCCATCTCTTCCCGGAAAGAGTGCGCCTCCTCGGCCAAAATGATCTCCTTCTGCTGCTGTTCCGTCTTGATGAGATCCAGCTGGAGTCGGATGTGTTCGTTCTCCTCCGTGATGCACTGCTGTTTCTTGGAGAGGACGGCGTTGAACGCCGTCTGCTCCGCCAGCTGCCTCTCGCTGTTCTGCATGCTCTCCTCCAAGGTCTTTTTCCAGTTGTCCTTGAACGAGTGGATCTCCTCCCTCCAGGCCGCGTCTATCTCAAACACCCTGCCGAGGTCCCTGTTGAGCCTGTTGTTCACGGCCAACAGGGTCTTATAATCGGCCTCCAGTCTCTCCATGTACGACAGCAGCTTGGAGGTCGCGTCACTCTCAACCGGTGAGGAGCACTTCTCCTGCTCCCCTGACTGACTCCCTCCCAGAGCGGCTGCCTCCTGCTCCTTCCCCTCGCCTTCATCCTTGTCTTCTGGAAGCGGGTCGCGGTTCGCTTCCTCGTTGTCCGCCGCCTTGGCCTGTCTCTCCGTCTCCGTGTTCTTGTGCTCCGTCGTCGCGAGGACCAACTCTTGGGCCTTCTCTCCGAGCTGCTGCTGTTGTTGTTGTTGGCTACCTTCCTCCTTCCATTTCCTGATCATCATCAGACCGTCGGCGGTCGCTTCCACCGACGGCTGACGAAAAAGTGAGAACATCCTTTATGCTTGTTTAATAGTGGTGTGTACCTGCCGGACCGACCCCTTTACACCTGTAAACCTGTATTGATGTGACAAAGTTAAAGTTAACTTTGAAGAATTGAAACTATACTAAGTCACAAGAGACTCAGACCAAATATTTTATACTGGATTGACTTTGATGATGTCACATTTGCTATATTTGGCTATATTTAGTGAAAGTGGTTAGCAGGAAACTTAGTCTTTTCTTATGCAACTAAGAAAAGACAAATACTGCAATCGATTTGCAGTCAGTGATCGGTAGACTCTTTCTTTAAGAATGTCGATAGGTTGGTATTGATTGGTCTTCATAAGTATTGTCATGAGTATTTTCTCCTGGAGGTGTCTGGGGTACTTGCCCCAGTGTGTAGTTCTAATCGCGGATTATAATGCCTTTGATGCTTCTGAACATTATCAGTCAATTGACAACTATGTTTTTATATACTGTATATTGTTGACATTCTGTGATCTACTTTACTGGGGCTTGACTGAGGGTGTAGTGTAATGTAGAAGATCAAACATCCTTTAATCTTCTAATTTGTATCAAAAATGGAGTTAGAGAACACATCTGAATTTCCCAACATCAAATATTCATCACACATCTGATATTAAATCACCACCACGAAACCTCTGACTTTCATCTGTGTGTGTGTGTGTGTGTGTGTGTGTGTGTGTGTGTGTGTGTGTGTGTGTGTGTGTGTGTGCGTGTGTGTGCATGCATCAGTGGAAGCCATTAACAAATCCCCCAGACAAGCAGATTTTTTTTTGATACAGAAGGAACTTGTGAAAAGCTTTGACGCAGTTGTGTTTACAGGTGTGTAAATGTGTGAGAAGATTCTGAGAAAATTCTATTAACACCAAGGAATATACGTCAGAACATCCTCAGTGACTGTGTTATATACTAGGCATAAATAGTCTTGTGTTTCGACGTAGTCGAAAATAGCGAATCTCTGTGGCAGCCAAGAAGACGACGAGGTCCTCAGTACCACAATGTCTTCTACATTTCCTGAGCTTTCACTAGTCAGGCTTCACCTGACAAAACCAATGAGAAATGGATGACACCTTTTGCATTCAGCATAGCGAGAGCTGCCTTAAGAGGTGTGGCTAGACTGAACACGCTTTTCAATATAGCAAATTAGACAAACACACTCTCAATTACCCCAGCTGAGAAGACATGTGTGCTTCCTTCTGTGTGAGTATAAACCAAGCCATACATCAGGCCATGTTACACTCGTACTTTATTGGACATTTAATTCACATCATAAACAACAGCTCAGTGTCTGACGATTTGTCACTCTTTATGTAATCACAATAAATATACCTAACAAACAACCGAACTAGACAGGGCTCACTGTACAACATCAACTGCTAAAGCTTACATTACAAAGCATTCATCATACTGTATATATTATGAAATATGTATAACCTCCAATGATATGGTTTCTGCATGTGTTAAGCTAATAAAGTATCTATTTGAAACATATATCTCTTCATCTTTGGGTGACACTGTACACGTATTATGTTTGGGCCATATTTGTGTTGAAATGTGTGTGGTATAATCTGTGGGCATTGTCTGTCATCATTATGTTACAAACTGTTAGTGCTCAGGGTTCTGATTAAAATGTAACGGATCTACAAGCTGGAAACGCATCCCAGAGTTGGATCTACCATATGGGCATTTTGGGTATGTGCAAAGGGGCCCTTGGGCACCAGGGAGCCCTAAAGAACAAAAAAAAAAATAGTGTCTAAAAAAAGTGTTGAAAAGTGCAATTTTGTGTAAAGCGGCAACAATGCAGTATATTGGTTGTTCCAAGGTGGGCGTGCTGGGCTGGGTGAAATCAGGTGAAGAGGTGATTCTGGTGGAGACTCAACAACAAAAAAAAAAAAACAGTGTAAATAAAATCAGTGAGACTGCAGATTCCATCACCCACCGGCTTAGTATGCGGTCAAATAAATAATGTGCTGGTTATTGTCTGACTCTCTCTCTTGGGCAGGGAAGGCGGCCGGGAATAGGCCAAAAATAACAGCATAAAACTGCTCCAAAATTCCCCAAGAGTCCCAAAATTTCAAGATTTGCGTATGTGCATGTGTAGCGAGCTTGTAGATCTGTTACTCGACGCTGTAGCATGGCTGCATTAGGCATATCTTTGCAAACAAAACACAAGGCTTCTGCCTGACGACAAGGATTAGGTTTTGGTGTAGAAATGAGGCTCAGTACAGGTCTAAGAGAAGCCAACAATGACACCTTCATATAATTTCAATACCATTTCGTTAGGGATATGGGAAAGGACTGTAGAATCCAGAATCACACTTTTCTTTTACATTACCACTTTGCGCTGTACTTCAGTAAGTGCTGCCCTGGGCAGACTGGGAGCTCAGCGGCACTATGCTTTTAGGTTAAAGCAGTTTGAAGTGATAATGTGTTTTGGTTAAAGGTGGAAATTCACCTGGGCAGGGGGCGCACACATACGGACACACACGCGCGCTCACACACACGCACGTGCACACAAACACACACAGTCCAAGTGTTCGCTACCAGGAGTGCAGTGAGTAAAGATAGCTATGCTAGTGTCTTCATGAATATGAATTCCCAACAAAGTACACTGTAACACAATGTGGACATTCTGGCATTCAATTCACAGCTTGTTTTCACTCATCCCATTCTCACTCCCTTTACTGAGGGCTTTTTTTTTTAAATACCTGGACAACTATTTCCATGTATCTTCATCTCGCCCAGTGAAGTGACTCTGGCATCAAGTGAAAACAACTTACAAGTAAGAATGACTGTAGAGCACAAAAAACAAATGGACACAACAACTGCGACAACACTATCATCAATTTCAACAGCAAAAGTGAATGAACAATGTAAACAGTCCTATTGGTGGTCGTTTGATATCCTACGGTAAGACGCGCATTGGAGCTCCTATAGCAGTGACCACCATGGGAGTAAAACATCTATCAAATATAAAACAAAATAAAATGTCTATCTGCCACTGCGCTGTAACACGACAGCTGGACCGGAATATGTCTCAGCAAATACTTTCAACAATATTCACCATAATTGTGTTAAAATGTTTCTTTCACCAAATAAGATCTCCTTGTAACCGAACCACTCTATTTATTGTTGCACATATTTACTAATACTTTAGTAGTTCACCTCCAAGAATTACTTGTATTTATCAATTATGCACCCCACGAAGGATTGAATTGAAGGAGGTTTTTGTTTTTGTCACAATCCTAAATCAATAATGTGATGAGTCTTGTTGAAAACAGTACAAGTAATTTGTTTGGGGGAACTAATCCTTTAACAGCTTGGAACGAAACTGTACAATGCATACAATTAAGTTAGTGGTATCCTTAAATAAAAACTCTCCCATCTCACAATGCGTTGCACGCATGTGTCAATCGCCCTGTTTTCACTACTTCTTAAATATTTGTTTTATAATTCATGGAATTTCTTAGATTTATTCCTTATTGAAATTTCCTGAATTAATTTTTAATTCATGAAAAATGAATAAAAAATAGGGGAATGTTTCTTTGTAAATGTTTTGAAATAAAAACAATCAAAAACTAAATACTGTACAAAAAAAGGGAACAAGGAGAAAAAGGGAACCATAAAAGAAAATGTGCCTGCGACCCACAACAAACGTTGGACCCAGTGTTTGGGAACCAGTTGCTTTTTAGACCATGCAACGGGAATGAGGTTCTCCATTAGACCACAAAGCGTGAATGATCAAGCTCTCCTTTCCTTTTTAGACCATGAAGCGGTGCTCCTTGCCGTCGTGGGCCATGAGGATGACGTTGCGGTTGGAGGTCCAGATGAGGCGCGCCAGCTTCAGGTGGTTCTGGGAGCCTGGAGAGGCCGGCTGGACGGGGGGCACCTGGTAGGTCTTGATGCAGCGCAGCTGAGGGGCCGAGTTGAGCATGCCGATGCTGCCCAGGAGCCCTGTGTTCATCTGGGAGGGAGGCAGGAGGAGGAGGAAGGTGCACACACACACACACAGACAGAAAACCTTTTCAATTCAAGGCCCAAGTGTGACAACGAGTGATGATGCTGGACAGACAGACAGAGGTCCTCTTGACAATACCTGTAATGCACCTGTCAAGTCATGTCACTAGAAATGCAATGACAGTAGGGCTCATATTGAGAAAACAATCACTGATGAGACTGTGGGTGCGTGGGCATGTGCAGAGAAATGATAACGAGACAAAGATCATAAAACAACAGCTCAGACACACAAACACAAATGAATGAATTACAGAGAGGACAGATAATGAGAGATGAAGCTACAGGAGAAAAAGAGTAAGAGACAGAGAGAGAGTGAGACACACACACACACACACAGAGGGAGACACCAAGAGAGCGATGTCCTGTGGGTCTCTGAGAGAGACTGTGGCAGACACCAGACACCATCGACCACTCCCCCGCCCCCCAGACCCGCTCTTACACTCACACGCACACACAGGATGCAAACTGGACAGCCTTTCACATTAAGTATGTGTGGACAGTGTGTGTGTGTGTGTGTGTGTGTGTGTGTGTGCGCGCGTGTGTGCGCGCGCGTGTGTGTGTGTGTGTGTGTGTGTGTGCGCGCATGTGTGTGAATGTCTGAGAGAAAGAGAGAGAGAGAGAGAGAGAGAGAGAGAGAGAGAGAGAGAGAGAGAGAGAGAGATGGAGACATCGACATAGCGTCTGCCAGCTCATTACCACAGCAGCCAACCGTCGGGCTCACTAGACGCGGTTTATGCTTACAGTAATGCCATTAGAGGGTGCGTGTGTGTCTGTGTCTGCGTGTGTGTGTTAGTGTTAGTGCATGTGTGTGTGTGTGTGCGCGCGCAGACAGTCGTGTCAGAGGTCATAAAGACCCTTCATTCAAAATAACAGTTCTGGGAAGAAGAGAATGCGTGTGTATCACTGCGCGCGTGTGCAGTGTCTTGCGGAGCATGTCTGCATGTATCCTGTATCTATCTTGGTACAGTTACAGTGCACTACATGTACCTCTTACATCTACTACATCACCAGTACACTACCAGTTCTGTTTACGTACACTGAGGGTGTATTGTGTCCAAGTAAAGAGCCACTACACAAAACCTGTAGGCTTTTTGAAGCTTACATGTGAAATGCTGGTAAATGGTAGTGCTTGTTCTGTGCTCTTCCCAACTAGACATAAAAGCGTAGACAGACGCCCTTTACGGCTCTGGAACGTACTATATGAGCTTAAGGAAGGGACAAACTTTTCCAAGATTCCGTTCGAAGCCCCGCGCAAGCATGAGCGTGTGTCACAGAGTGCATGTTCAGGTCTGATACATTGTGATTGACCAGAAATTACTTGGAAGTGGCAGCGTGGCGTAGCGTACCTTCCTCTCTACCGGCATACTTCCACCGCCAGCCTAAATCCGATGGACAGCAGCAGCAGCCCACTGCAGTCCAACTAGACCAGTGGTCCTTGAGGGGGTTGCTAATACTTTTTAACCCCTTTATCCATATTTTATATGCAGGCTATTAAAAGAAATGCAGATGTACATTCGCTACTGTATGTTCTACGAAGTCCCTAGCCCAAACAATTTCAGATCGAGAGTCGAAGATGCTTCTCAAAATTTGAGAAGCAGTGATTTCCTACCAAAATCTGTTGTCTTTTCAGACTAGCAACAACAGGTTTTCACGCAGGGCACACGGCAAGGTGCGATACACACACAGTAAATCACATGCCAAAACGTCTGGCAAAACCTGGTTTTAAACGAGAACATTACAGACTGGGAGGAGCATTCTCATTCCTTACAGCCAGCTGGTCGATTCCTCCTTCTCATCTCATCAACAAGGAAGTCAGTGGTGGAGTTTGGCGTCACACACTGTAGTATAACACATGTTTTGAAGCAGACGTTCCCAACTCCGCGACCCTGGGTCATTTCGTGGGACATGCACCACGCAGCCAGTGGCTCCCACCACCACATGCTAGCAACTTCAGGGAAATTATTTGATGTTTCAACTTTATTTATGAAGTACATTTTGAAAAGTACATTTTTTAACGTAATCTACATGAGATTATGTTTAAACCAAAAATTAAAGATTACATTTGGTTTAAACTTGATCTACGCGTACCATGTTATATGATCATTCATATTAATTTCAATATGTATCGGTGTACTGTGAGATTCTCTCTCCCTGTCAATTGACAGCTTCTATGTCATTTGGCTGGGAGTGTAGCGTGCCAAATGACCTAAAAGCTGCCAAAGTGTGGTTGCCCTATGGAACCTCACACAAAGTGAAAAGTAAAAGTGAAAGTAAATATTTACAATGGTGGCACTGGGGATAATTTGAGATTATGAAATGGGAAAGAGTGGGTTTTAAGACATGTGCTTTTATCTCTGCCTGTGTGTGTGTGTGTGTGTGTGTGTGTGTGTATGTGCGTGCGTGCGTGCGTGCGTGCGTGCGTGCGTGCGTGTGTGTGTCACTTTCTCATACCTGCCAGAAAGAGATATGGCTGTCAGCGTTGGAGTATGTTGCCAGGTAACGACCATCGGGGGCAAAGGACACGGCTGTGATTGGACCCTTGTGTCCGTGGATGTTCTGTAACACACAAACACCCACACAATCATTTATTTTTGGCCACATAAGATACAATACACAGGACACAAATATTTACATTGGTGCTGTACAAAAATGCAGTCAGCAAATTTTAGACAATTACACACAAGGCCCTTCAGGGATGCAAGTAACAAGGTTTTTGCCATATTTGGTGCCTACGGATAGTACAAAGTAATTTACTGGCGTCCCAAGTTGTTGGGATCTTCTTGAACCAACCAATGCACAGAGTCAGTACATGTCCTACTATTGTTTGTATTTTATTACTATTAAAAAAGTTGCTGTTCACTCAACAGTGCAAAACTTAAAACTGAGCTTGACTGATGGTGGATAACAAGATATACAGTATTTCCAGGAACGACAGACACACACACACACAGATACTCTCTCTCTTATTCATAACATCTTCCTCCACCTCCGTAACACACTCCCTTTCATATACAGTACACGTACTGTATACACTAAGAGATACGCGTGCGCGCACACACACACACACGCACACACACACACACTATTAAATCTTTCATGCTGATCGGAAATTCTGCAGTCAGGCAGATAGACAGAAAGACATTGTGGTCCTTAAAGGCTACTTTGTAAGTCTACAGCAAAGTCAGACAGACAGACAGACAGACAGACATATACAATTAATTTGAAAAAGGTTTGTTGGCAGTCGATTCGACTTAGTTTATGGAGACAGAAAGTAGGAAAGCCACGAGACAGACCACATAGGAAAGATGTGAGACAGACCATGTAGGAAAGGTGTGAGACAGAATGTAGGATAGCTTAAAGACAGAGCGTAGGGCAGCTGAGAGACAGATAGGAAAGCTGGGAGTCAGACCATAGGAAAGCTGGGAGGATTCAGCGTAAAGACCATAAGGTCATTACAGGTCAGATGTGCATTCCACTCTCCAATCAAGCAGCAACTTCAGCCTTTATAATGTGTGCTGAGTAAATGTTAATACCACTCAATACAGACACGTGGGGCGGTGAGGGGCACGTGTGTGTGTGTGTGTGTGTGTGTGTGTGTGTGTGTGTGTGTGTGTGTGTGTGTGTGTGTGTGTGTGTGTGTGTGTGTGTGTGTGTGTGTGTGTGTTGCTGCACACTACACCTTTGCAAAAGTTAAATAAAGGTGAACTATAGGAAGGGGAAAATAGATCCGTCTCGAGTAAATGTGGCCGATATTAAATGGAGCGACCAGAGACCGTGTCGGGTCAAATGAAGGGCTGAGAGCCTTACCCACAATGTAAACTAATCAATGATTTGCATGTTCCCGCAGACACGGTCTGGGCTTATTGCAATGGGCCGCTGGGATCGCTGATGGGATCCACAACACGGCCGACGCCACAGAGCACATTCACAGAGCTTTATACATGGTTGTGTGTCCTTTCACCTGCCGGAAATAAGTCTATGGACAGGACAGGGATTCTCAAACTGAGTGCCTCAGAATACTGATTTGGAATTCATCACACAACACCAAAGGGGTTTGTTTTATTGTTATCTCCATTATCTACAGTACATACAGTAATAGATAGTAAAGGAATTCGGTACCAAATGACAAGACCGTTTTAGGGAAACAGCAAATGTAATGGGGGTTTGTGACCCAAAAACAGATATCAAAACAAGGTACTTAGAATTCAATACTACTGAGGTGATCCCTCTGTCTTTGTCTTTCTCTTTACCTTGGTCTCTCTTTTTCTCAAACTAAAACTACGTATCCACTGATATGATCCACAGTGAAAAACTGAAGACGGTGTCAAAAAGTTTAACGTATCCACTTATCGAATCAATTGATCCATATGGATTGGATCAAGTCTTAGGCTGGAATGGCCAATGCTGATTATTTCATATCACCATCCATACCATAACACAAATCCAGAAGACTGTCTCTGCCAGTGAATGATGTGTGCCGTATTTATAATCCCTTCTCATGAAAGGACAACACTATGAGATGAGAGAGACTTATAGGGGCTCTTATGGGAAAGCAAGACACGCACACGCACACGCGTGTTAAACTTAGTTTGCGGCTACAGCCTCTGAATCATAATTGACAGTAAATATGAGGTGGAGAAGCGTTAATTCCATGAGATG
Organism: Benthosema pterotum; assembly: GCA_039105355.1. Taxonomy (NCBI): domain Eukaryota; kingdom Metazoa; phylum Chordata; class Actinopteri; order Myctophiformes; family Myctophidae; genus Benthosema; species Benthosema pterotum. The sequence continues at coordinate 29,042,299 of CM076985.1, forward strand.
GCGGGGAGCTGCGTGGGTCGACAGATGCTTCAATTGGCCTCCACTAACTCGGGGGACAGAATAAAGCCACGCTTCTCTCTCTCTCTCTGTGTGCGTGTGTATGTGTGCGCACGTGCGTGTAACACAATAAAATGTCCCACCAGATGCGGTGTACGAGTAACACAATAAAATCCCCCCCCTCCTCCCACTGCAATCTGTGATTATCAACTCACACCTCAAGATGACATTAAGGCAGGTTTACCCCACCCCCACCACCCCTTTTTTGTATCATTTCATTCTCTCTCTCTCCATGGCAGTGGCAAGGTCCTCTGCACTCTATATTGTATCATAACCTGCTATCTAAAGTAAACATTGTGGTGAAGTAAAAAACAACAACAACAACAACAAATGACCACGGTAAGACTGCATGGTCGAAAGACCTAAATTGTAAAGTGCATGTTGTCACCACTACAGCTACTACTACTGTATAGTATGTAGCTGTTGTGGGTGCATGGACTGTGTGCGTGCGTTGATGTGTGAGTATACTGGATACTGTACGGGACGTGTGTGTGTGTGTGTTTGTGTGTGTGTGTGTGTGTGTGTGTGTGTGTGTGTGTGTGTGTGTGTGTGTGTGCGGGGGTGTGTGTGTGTGTGTGTGTGTGTGTCATGGGGAACTGCTGCAGATCAATCAGACTATCAGGGAGCAGTGAAGCAAACTGAAGCCATTTACAGCAGCTTTACCCCAATACACCTGACACTAGCACATACTGGCTGTGTGGGGAATACTCTGAGCGTGTGTGCGTGTGTGTGTGCGTGTGTGTGCATGTCATGTGTGTGTGAAGGGGGGGTTGGGGTGTTTTTGTGTGTGCGGCCGTGCGCGCGTGTTCTCCAAATGACAAAGGGGTGTTCATGGAGTCTGATCAAAGTTGTACCAGATGGTCATGCAGGGACATACTAGTTATGGCTGGACGAGCACACATGCACGCACACACGTGCACGCACACGCACACACAAACACACACGCATGACACATGCACACTTTCATTCATTCTACCAACTTTACAAAGAGTATGCAATACTCGTGCGCACGTACAGAAACTGCTTCTATTCCGTTTTTTTTTTTTTCTTTTTTTTTCTTTTTTCGTGTAATACAACTTAATTTAATAACTCAAAAGCGGACGGGAACATGGTGCCATGAAAAAAGGTCATTGGGGGATTTCATTTCTCAGATTACTGCCCTCCTTGTACTGTGGAGTGGACACGGTGGAAAGGCTATCTGCTCCCCCGTCTTCACCTGCCAGCACAGTCTGCAGCCTGGTTATTAACCTATTCTAAGACATAAGGCAGCATTACAGCCGGAGCTGTAGCTTCTCTTCAATGGTCGCAGAGTGACTTTCAGGATTGATTTTCAGATTTTACCGATGACATTTAAAGCCTTGAAAAGGCCAGGCTCCGGCCGTTCAATTTGAGATTATCATCTCTCCGTCGTTTGGGAAACCTCGCATGTTCCAAAAAGAAAAACAGTTATATTTTCAGAGAATGGACCAAAACAGCAGTGGTTGTAAGCAAAGGTAACAATGCTGCAATATGGGAATACTAGTAGTAAAAGTACAAAACATTGGCATAAAAGTACTCATTGTGCACAATGTAGGCATACTTGTACTATGTACTTATAATAGGATAATAGGATATAAGACCTGAGGCTGATACAAAAAAAATATTTTAAATCCTAAAAGTTTCTATCAAAGCGGTGCAGTGTATTTAGCCGTGGACCCCCTATCTGAAAATATGTTGTTTCGAGGACCCCCTAGAAGCTTTTGAGGAAAAAAAAGAAAACATTCATATTTTCAAGTTATTTCACAACACAAGACACTGACTGCTGTGCTATGAGCTTGTAGATGTGCTGTTTTTCAGCAGCTGAATGGGTTACAACATTTTCCAAAATACCATGCATAAAAGCACAGGCGATCTAACAATTCTGATTGCGGGTGGTGACAAAAACAACATGAGCCTCCATGCCCTGCATTCTCTCGCCCAACCACAGACGGGAAAATGATGTCGGTGTAGAGGGCGGATTCCAACCAACAACCTCTGCAGTGGTGGGCAGACACTTTACCACTGTGCCACTTAGTATTGCTATTGTTTTTATTGCTTTAAATAAATAGTTTTTAATCAATGGTTGTAGTTTTTCACTAATGGCTGTAGTTTTTCTATAACCATGTTTATGTACAGTATATATACTGTATATTAAATGTACCGGTATATATTAATGTTATAACACTTTCAACACACACTTTCAATCACATTCTCTTACACAATCTGCTCAGTCCTTTCTACCTATACCTTTCCAATTCATCTCTCTCTGATGTGTACGCACACGCACACGCACACGCACACGCACACGCACACACACACACACACACACACACACACACACACACACACACACACACACACACACACACACACACACACACACACACACACACACACACACACACACAGGGTGAATAGGGGCCAGCATTGTTATGAGATATAAATGACCCGTTCCATGAGGCTACAGTTCTTGGGTTTCCATACTGTTGTACAGCAAATCAATACAGCACGCATTACCAACACACACATAAAGGCACATGCACGCACGCACGCACGCACGCACGCACGCACAATCGCATACACAAACATGCAGACATACAGGCACCCAACACAGAGGTGCACACACTGTAATCCACACTCACACAAGGGAACAAACATGAAAATACACATTTGCGCGCACACACGCACACGGACACACACACAGACCACCCTCCTTCCCAGCAGTAAGCCACTGAAATTAAAACATGTATTTTATACCCATGTTTGCATTTCTATTATATGGGCTGGATGGATGGAGTATAATGAACAAAATTAGTATTTCCAATTTCCTGTACTTTTCCTTCTATAGCACTACATATTGCAGTGCCAAATAATGTACTTACAGTATATTCCACAACATTTATTTGAATACCTGATCATAATTACAAAACATACATTACACACTGCGGCTCTATATGCTGTACATTTCGGCCACGCAGCAGTTCTACAAGCTTACAGTGCTTTGCGCCGCAACACATTATAAGCATGTAGATGTGCCTTTTGAAAGATATTGGGGACATTGAGCATAGTGGGTACTTTCTACCTTTCACTGCGCAAAAATCATGGAAAATGCCTGTGCAGGAAAGTCTGGTAAACTCCCGAATTGTACCATCGCACCTGTTATATTCCCATATATTACTGTATACTCCCATCACACTTTGAGATTTCTGCTAACCCTCACCAACAGGCCATCATAGAAACAGGCTATAGAGTAGATAAAATAGATAGATTGGCTGGCATTCCAAACTAAGATTCTTATCCATTTATTACCAGCTCCACTTGGGACGGTTCTGAGCCGACCCATTCCTAATAATCTAAACTGCTTGATTGGATGTTGACAGAGGTCTGCACACATCTCCTAGCACAATGGACCACTGTAGGCAAGTTACTGGGAAAATGTAGCAAGCGACACTACAAGTTACTCTCAAACAATTGCAGCTAAGTTACACCTCAAGCTATCCCCAGAAAATTGTAGCAAGCGACACTACAAGCTATATGACGAAAGTAGCTTGATGTAGCTTGCTACATTAACACGACATATCTCAAACAACTTCCCAAACAAAATAGGCAGAGAAAAAAATACTCACTTAATTTTTTTTTATTATAATTAGCTGATAACATTTGCAAAATTGGGGGTGTGTGGAAACAAATTGACCCATATTGACGTGAACTGATTTTACAAATGTCTTCCTGACAGCATGGTGCCATGAGCATGTAGATCTGCTAATTTTCCAAAACATAAAGTAAAGCATCATTCTTAAAACAGTACCAAACAAAAGTGCAAACATTTGTCTCAGAAAACAGACATTAAACTCTTAAACTAAATAAAACTGAACATGCATTTTTTTTTTGTTGCCAGAATTGGAATGCTATGCAACTTTAAGTGTAACTATAGACCTGCGCAGTGACGTCACCACCAGTGTTCCAGTAATGGATTCCTCATTCATTTTTCTCATAGACTTTTCCAAAATGGTTAATAAAAACACAATTTCTCTGCAGACAAAGCCAACTCGGGTTGTGACAAATCATGACAACAAACACATTACCATAGAATATCTAATTAGCTAGAAGTAGAAAATGTCAGGATACAAGATACTTAGAAATTATTTGATTGTCCAAAAAGATTGTGTGTGTCATCATGATTTGTCACAACCCAAGTTGGCTTTGTCCGCAGCGTAATCATCTTTATAGAAATTATTTTCGAAAAGTCTATGAGAAAAATGAACGGGGATTCCACTTCTGGAACAGGGGTGGTGACTTCACTGCGCAGGTCTATTAAGCAGCATTGACACTTACCCCTTGCCTCCCTCCTCCCTGAGTGTTTTTCTCAGCCAAGTTAGGCAAAACAAAACATCTTTGTTCTGGCCATTAAATGGCCAATTGATTAACCCCGGAAGAAACAGTTATTTAAATAAAGAAAAACAAAAAATGAAACATTTATGGAGTTTTCAGAAGTACCAAACAAAACTGCAAAACATTTGACTCAGAAAACAGACAATAAAAACTTTTAAACTCAACTCAATAAAACTGAACATACATTTTTTTTTCCAGGATTGTAATGCTATATGCAACTTTAATACTGGGGTGTAAATTATTAGGCAGCATTAAAACTTACCCCTTGCCTCCCTCCTCCCTTGCTCCCTCCTCCCTGAGTTTTTTTTCTTACATTCTTTACATTTTGGCTCAGTTCTGCCACAGCAAAGCAAAGTTTACATGAAGGCTTTGTTAACACGACAGAGCAGAAGCTTTTCAAAATTAGCATCTGAAAGGCGGTTTCTCTTTGGTCGGAAAATGTCTTTTCCTGCGCTGAAAAGTCTTTCACAAGCAGCACTAGCTGGGAAGCCTGTGTTGAACTTGAGGAAGATCTTCTTCATCATTGGTAGGTTGTTGAATGCATTGTCGAGGTTAGTTTCGGTCGATTTCAAGAAGGTGTCCACTTCGTCCATAACCCTTGGTGGTCTCAGTGAAGGGAAGTACCCAGTAACATCATCACCATCTTCAGGTGGTTCCTCCACTTCTGTTGCCATGGCATCACCTGGGTTCTGAGCTTGTTGTCGTTTGACTTCTCTTTTCAGGTTTGAAGTGACATCAGCCTTTTTCCTGTCGGGAATGTAGTTCAGTCTGAACATAGGATGAGCTGCAGAGGCCATGAGCAACCTTGCATCTTCAAAAATGTATCCAAACCTCTGATTGACCCCATTGATGATGGCCTGGATCAGTGGGTTACAGTGCTGTAGGTTGCTCTTGGTCTTCAGCTCCTTCATGTTGTCAAGGAGAATTGAGATTGTTGGCACCAACACTCCGGAGTAGGCCATTCTATCAGATTGTAGTAGATCAAGCGCCTTTGCCAGGGGTTCCATAACCTGAAGGGGAAAAAAGAAAACAATATTACTCAACCATGAATAATAATAATGGTCACACTAGTAGTAGCAGTAGCAGTTTAACCTTCATCTAACCTGTAAAGGAAAGAAAAATATATATAATTAAGAATAAAGCATAATTAAAGGACCACTTAACCACTTTTCAACGTATATTCATAATAGGTCCTGACTAATGTACATGATAAAATACCACTTTTTTCTACTCAGTCTGTGTCTCACAGGAGGGCTGTGGACAGTTCAAAAACTTCTGAACCATCTAAGCTAATGTGATGTCATTGGAAGAAGTTTCTGAACTGCCCACAGCCCTCCTGTGAGACACAGTCTGAGTAGAAAAAATAGTGGTATTTTATTATGTACATTAGTGAGGACCTATTCTATGAAGATACGTTGAAAAGTGTTGAAGTGGTCCTTTAAATAGATTTGCACTGCATTGCAGGCTTCTTCTGGGTCTCGACCTGAACATTTTGGGAACCACTGCACCTGTAGGGAAGGAAGAGTAACGCACATCCTCCATTTTTGCTGAAACAAATCTAACAGTAACAAAAACAGTAAACATAAAAGTAGAGGCTTGCAACTACACTACTATATTATTACTTTGTTAGAAACATGTTTTAAAAATGTTGTACTTTTCTATTTTTATACAATTATGAATCATTGTAATTGTTGTAATTAATTTCTAGCATTGCCCTCAATCACGTGAAATAATGAAATCATGTTTATAATCACTGAGATGATAATCATGTTCTATCATTTATTGCACATGGGGCTAATGAACTTTGGTCCACATTCTGTATATAATATATATGCCCTGTTTATCTAATATACTTGATAATGAACCTAACAGGTCAAAACATCATATTCTGCCCGTCTGACATTCAATACAAGATTTTGGAGCATCTTAAAATGAGTTGCAAGCCCATACTTAATTATAAATATATATATCAAACCCATTTAATTACCTTTACATACTCCTGTACGAAGGCAAGTTCTGTGGATTTGAAGCGTGACACCTGCAGCTTCTCACAGGTTTCCTGGAGCTCTTGTTCTTTGTCCTTTATACAGGTGGTCAGTTTCTTCATGGCAAGGTAAGTGGAGTTCCACCTGGTTGCAACGGGAACTACCAGCTGACATCCTAGCTTGTCTTTGATGATATCTGAAGCTTGTGTGCTCCTCTGTTGCTTGTTCCATAGTGCCTGGCATTTAGCGATTGTTGATCTAGATATTTTTTTAAATTGCTCTGACTGGACCACAGCATCCTCGATGTCTTTTGTTGCAATCAGGTTAAGAGTGTGACATGCGCAACGTTGATGAGGTGGGAGACTGTACTCTGCATCTGCTTCATCCAACAGTTCTGTGATATGTGTGAAATCAAGAACTTCATCCTCCTCCTCTTTTTCCTCTTCCTGCTCTTCCTGCTCTACCTCCTCTTCTTGGATCAACTCAATTTGAACCTCTGAAAAGAGCCTGAAAGCCTTCAGGAAATTTGATCCATTATCCGTGGTTGTAATGCGCACCTTGTCTTTTATGTTGAATTCTCTGTGCACATCTTCCAACATCTCAGCCAAAACATCATGTGTGTGGCGCCCCACAATCCTGCGACAGGCTAATGCCCCAGAGCATATGCGCAGGGTGTCTTGGTTTATCCAGTGGACAGTCACTCCTAGGAAACTCCGGTTGTTTGCAGACCATGCATCTGCTGTGGTACATAGATGGTTCTGTTTGGACAAACTCTCAGACAATGTCCTTTTCATAGATATATGCACATCATCAAGCATCCTTCCCAATGTTCTCCGAGACATCAAATGTTTGTTGGGCAAGACCTGACTGAATAATTCCTTGTACTCTGGTCTCTCTACAGTATGAAGTGGATGCAATCCTTGAATGATAAAGTTAAGGACTAACTTGTCAAATCGAGCTTGTGTCATCACACCACTTCCACTTGCCCCGAAATACTGTGCCACACTGCCTTGTTTTGGTTTTGCAGGAACAGTTTCCATCTCACCACGGGATAACCTCCTCTTCTCTTGCGCTTGCTTGCGTTCCTTCTCCATGATGAGAAATTTATTGTGGTGAATCCTCTAAAAAAGAAATAAATGTATTATTATTTTCTTAAATACACACTAAAACTTAAGAGTGATGAAGTCAGTAGGAAAACATACATTCTTATTACATGCACTCCAAATAGTAGCATTTCAAGCAAACATTTTTTTCTTTTTACTCTTTTCCAGATACATAATTGTGAACGAGGTGTTGTGAGCCTGCAGATCTGTTATCTTTTACAATAAGTGGGGGTTCTTGACCCACAGGTTGAGAAACAATGATTCAGATAATATAATTTCTATGTCAAAGACCCTAATGCATTAGCTCCCCCATTTTAAAAGATATGTCAGGGACCCCCATATGAAAAGATTTGTTACAGGTCTAACAGTAATTATCATTAGCCATTTCAATTTCAAGGACATCCAGTTTGACATGCATTAAGCCAAATGTTTGATATCAAGGTTAATGTAACTTGGAGTTTACATATGACCATTTGTACCCCCTATTTTGCCGTGAACACCCTGAAACTCCCTCTGGGGGTCCCTGCACATCACTGTATGTATACATTTTATTTTGCTTTTTCTTTGGCCCACCCCTATGTTATTCATTCCTTTGCCTATACAGTTAAAAAGGCAGGTCTAAGTCTTGATGAAAAAAGTACATTGTTACTTGGGTGTTTGGTTACAGTGATAGTTATGTTCAGTACACTCACCTTAATGTGTGTTCTTAAATTTGTGTTAGACGTCTTGGACGTTGAGAGCAGTTTGGGTCTGGGTTTACACAGTAAGCAACTAAAAACAAAGTTTTTAGGAGTTCTTTTCTCCAACTGCATGTAGTTGTCCAAATATGGCCAAGGGGACGTATTATTATTGATGTCAGGGACGTCGTCGTCGTCGTCGTCTGCATCACTCGTGTAAACAACATCCTCGTCAGCAGCAGCTGAAGCATCCGCGGAGTATTCTTCTGACATTTTCAGTGTTGTGATTTTGCGATTCTGTCTCTTTTTTTCTCTTCCTCGTAGTCATGTGGATGTGTGGTTTTGCTTCCTGGTCTGCCGCTATGACCCGCCTTATTGTGCATCTGATTGGCCTTCCAGTACTGTTGTCCAATCATGACTCATGACTCATGACGCACACGTAAACCAACCAACCGAATCATGCACTCTTACACTAGCCAGAGCCTTAGACAGAGTTGCGACATTGAGGGGACAGAAAATAGTCTGCTCACGTGGTTCTAGTACTCGCGCGAGCCCATAGGCTCCAATGCATTCGGTAACTTCCGGCTGTCACTATTTGTTGTCACTATCCAATACAAGTCTATCTATGTAGAGGAGCCGCCATTGGACTGGCCCAATGAAGTGAACGGAGTTGGCGTAACTCTGTATTTCCAAGGCTCTGACACTAGCACACCCGACTAGCATTCTAGTAAAAGAGTGGAGACACATACTCACTCACACAGTACCGTGCACACGCTCATTCAATCGCAATGGGGTATTTTGCAGCAGGATCAAAGTGTATCGCCACTCTTCCGCTACAGCACGCTAATTGTACCGACCCCGCTCGACACGTTAGTACACTTTGTAGTGTGGAGCGTTGGTAGCGCTACGCACGAATGTAGCGCAACTTTCGGTACAAACTACTGAACCAAGAGAGGAGCGACGCTACAGCAACGCTACAGGAAAATGTAGTTAAGCTAAATAGCGTCGCTACTTGTAACGAGTTACTGCCCATCACTGCACAATGGACCACTGTAGCCATCACTAGAGACAGCCTGAAGGACCCCCCCTACCCCAAGGATTAATAAAGTGGTCAATAAAGGTCAAGTGCTCTTCTTGTTAGAGATTGGGTTTTCAGGATTAGCCGTTAAGGAGTGGTGAAGGTTCACGCTACTATTATGGAAGCAGGAACATAACTCAACTAGTGCTTAACCGCGTACATGAACCCACCCCTCCCCCCAAGCATCCCTAACTTCTTGGGGTGAACAGAAATATTTCACTCCTCCATGAATGTTGAGGTACTACATTTTCTGTTCCACAGGCAAATATTTTGACAATTGCTGATCTGCAAGCTCACTACGCCTTGAAAAGAGGCATCCACAAAGACATCCACTTGTACTCTACATGATCTCTTCCTATATAAAGGCCCATTACTTATGTAGCATTTGAGCCACAGACCATAATGTTGGATAAGATTTTGTCCATGTGTTCCATATGGTATCATAGGAGAGATAACTGGCAAGCATTGATCAAAATAACAATTATTTTACATTCTTTATTTGTGTAGACTTTTTGTATAAGCAATGCAGGTGTTTAAAACTCTTCCTGCCAGAATTGTTTATTTTTTTTAGCGTTAGCTGGCACCAGTGATTTTTAATATGGAACACATATAGATATATAATGCCAGGTCTCCGTTTTCGGGGGGACATTTTAGATCAGTGCACAAAATCTTGCCTGTCCGTCTATTATTTGTCCCCTAGTTTAATGAAACATGTCATCTGGGATAAGGAATAATATATACTGGTGATGGAAAGACATGGATAGAATGGATGTCAATGGGCACAATGCGGCACTTACCTGACACTTCCCCGTTCGGACGTCGTAGAGGGCGACAGAACCCTGGCGAGCTCCGACGGCGATGCGGTGACTGCGGTCGCAGTAGCCCACCATGTAGAACCTGGAAACACACACGCACACACACACACACACACGCACCTCTTTAAGTCACAGACCCTGAGGATATGCATCTGTCAAATGAGGGCTGACCTCTGACACCAACATGACCTTGAGAGGTCGACTATTATCAACCCCCTCTCCCCTTCATCCTAATTGACCTTTTAAGGAAATGAGGGCCCTTGTTAACACACACACACACACTACTGCTAACTCACTTGCAGATCGCAGGGAAGCACTCCTGCAGTCCCTTCTTCTTCACCAGTGAACCCTCAATACAGTACATGATGATATCCATCACCTGGAGAGGAGTAGAGAGAGGAGAGGATAGAAGGGGAGGAGAGGAGAGGAGAGAGGAGTAGAGAGCAGAGGATGGAGGGGAGAGCAGGGTAGAACAGAGGGA
>CM076985.1:29057904-29165404 GCA_039105355.1 Benthosema pterotum
TTCTACATAGAACCTCAATATTGTCTACCATAAGCATGCGTATGCTTCCAGAGACCTCCCATCAGTAAAGGTCTCTTGGCCTCCCAGACAGAGAGGTAATTACATCATCTGTATCCTATGGCATTTTCTAAGGAGGGTTTGCTGGTTTAAACTACATAAAGTACAAGCTCCTACGCCAGCACACCGATCAGAGTGTGGGAAGTGGAATGATAGGCAGGCTGTATAGTTGAGGGTGGTTTATTTCAGACTGGATGGTGGTAGGACATTGGCTTGACAAGATGTGGTGAACAGATGATTTTAGCTGACAGAAAGAAACACAATAAATCCAAATCAGAAACAAAGCAAGTGCAATAAACATAATAGTAATAATAAACAATAGTGAACAAATAGTATTTGAATAAAGGCAAGTTGAATGAACAGAACTTACAAAAATAATGCATCCGTTTGCTTGGTGTGCATGGTGCTACCAGCACCTACTGGGAGACAAATGTTTGTCTGTGTCATTGAATGAGCCTATATATTGAAGCTGGCAGGTGCCGCTTGTTAGTGGCCCTGCCCACTACTTAATTGTCCACCACTCAAACCACATGAGTGGGTGGGGTTTTTCAACAGCCGCCCCATCAAAATATAATTTTGATCATTTACAACAAATGTCAATTAAAAGAGGCATAGTCTTTAGCCGCCCCATAGGATACAGTACGGCTGTGGGGGGTTGGAAGGTTGGAAGTTGTCCGGAGGGCGATCAAGGGGGTGTAACCAGTGGCGGGGTTGATAGCAGTGGTTGTCTTGGAAGTGTATCATTGGTGGAAACTTGACTGGAGGGAGCCCAGGGTGTGAAATCGCATGGTATGGGGAGCTAGTACCGGGGGTGATTGGTGACTCCTGCTGGGGGAGGGAGGAGGAGGCCAGCATCAGGGAGTAGCCTGGCAGCGGCGACTTCAAGGGGGTGGAGGCCGGCGACTTCTTGGGGGTGGGGGCCGGCTTCTGCGGCGACTTGCGGGGGGTGGAGGCCGGCTTCTGCGGCGACTTGCGGGGGGTGGAGGCCGGCTTCTGCGGCAACTTGCGGGGGGTGGAGGCCGGCTTCTGCGGCAACTTGCGGGGGGTGGAGGCCGGCTTCTGCGGCAACTTGCGGGGGGTGGAGGCCGGCTTCTGCGGCAACTTGCGGGGGGTGGAGGCCGGCTTCTGCGGCAACTTGCGGGGGGTGGAGGCCGGCTTCTGCGGCAACTTGCGGGGGGTGGAGGCCGGCTTCTGCGGCAACTTGCGGGGGGTGGAGGCCGGCTTCTGCGGCAACTTGCGGGGGGTGGAGGCCGGCTTCTGCGGCAACTTGCGGGGGGTGGAGGCCGGCTTCTGCGGCAACTTGCGGGGGGTGGAGGCCGGCTTCTGCGGCAACTTGCGGGGGGTGGAGGCCGGCTTCTGCGGCAACTTGCGGGGGGTGGAGGCCGGCTTCTGCGGCAACTTGCGGGGGGTGGAGGCCGGCTTCTGCGGCAACTTGCGGGGGGTGGAGGCCGGCTTCTGCGGCAACTTGCGGGGGGTGGAGGCCGGCTTCTGCGGCAACTTGCGGGGGGTGGAGGCCGGCTTCTGCGGCAACTTGCGGGGGGTGGAGGCCGGCTTCTGCGGCAACTTGCGGGGGGTGGAGGCCGGCTTCTGCGGCAACTTGCGGGGGGTGGAGGCCGGCGACTTGCAGGGGCGGGAGACCGGCGACTTGCAGGGGCGGGAGACCGGCTGTACAATCCTCACTGACGGGGAGGAAGGTAAATGCTGAGGAGCGACGTGCTGTAACGGCTGGGCGGCGACGACTTGCTGTAGTGGTTGGGGGATGTAGGCGAGTGGGGCGACAGGCTGCTGGGAACTGTGGGCTAATGCAGGCTGGGAGCTGTAGGCTGAGACGGCAGGCTGCGGAGGCGTGTAGGCGGCAGGCTGCGGAGACGTGTAGGCGGCAGGCTGCGGAGACGTGTAGGAGGCAGGCTGCGGAGACGTGTAGGCGGCAGGCTGCGGAGGCGTGTAGGCGGCAGGCTGCGGAGGCGTGTAGGCGGCAGGCTGCGGAGGCGTGTAGGCGGCAGGCTGCGGAGACGTGTAGGCGGCAGGCTGCGGAGGCGTGTAGGCGGCAGGCTGCGGAGGCGTGTAGGCGGCAGGCTGCGGAGGCGTGTAGGCGGCAGGCTGCGGAGACGTGTAGGCGGCAGGCTGCGGAGGCGTGTAGGAGGCAGGCTGCGGAGGCGTGTAGGCGGCAGGCTGCGGAGGCGTGTAGGCGGCAGGCTGCGGAGACGTGTAGGCGGCAGGCTGCGGAGACGTGTAGGCGGCAGGCTGCGGAGACGTGTAGGAGGCAGGCTGCGGAGACGTGTAGGAGGCAGGCTGCGGAGACGTGTAGGCGGCAGGCTGCGGAGACGTGTAGGCGGCAGGCTGCGGAGACGTGTAGGAGGCAGGCTGCGGAGACGTGTAGGCGGCGCAGGCGGCGGCAGGCTGCAGGGTGGAGTAGGAGGCAATCTGCAGGGTGGAGTAGGAGGCAGGCTGCGTGGTGGAGTAGGAGGCAGGCTGCGTGGTGGAGTAGGAGGCAGGCTGCGTGGTGGAGTAGGAGGCAGGCTGCGTGGTGGAGTAGGAGGCAGGCTGCGTGGTGGAGTAGGAGGCAGGCTGCGTGGTGGAGTAGGAGGCAGGCTGCGTGGTGGAGTAGGAGGCAGGCTGCGTGGTGGAGTAGGAGGCAGGCTGCAGGTGCTGCAGGTGGGGGGAGACGTACGGCTGCAGGTGGGGGGAGACGTACGGCTGCAGGTGGGGGGAGGCGTACGGCTGCAGGTGGGGGGAGGCGTACGGCTGCAGGTGGGGGGAGGCGTACGGCTGCAGGTGGGGGGAGGCGTACGGCTGCAGGTGGGGGGAGGCGTACGGCTGCTGGGTTGTGGGGACTGAGGCACATAACTGCGGTTGGGGCGAGGGCTGCTGAGGAGGGAATGCTGCGAAAGGGTCAGGGCCCATATCTGCTGTTGGGGAGGGAGCTGCCTACTATGGCTCTTTATCTGGCGGCGGAGCATCCGTGCTCGAAGGACCATGTAAAATGTTCTAAGGAGGGTTTGCTGGTTTAAACTACATAAAGTACAAGCTCCTACGCCAGCACACCGATCAGAGTGTGGGAAGTGGAATGATAGGCAGGCTGTATAGTTGAGGGTGGTTTATTTCAGACTGGATGGTGGTAGGACATTGGCTTGACAAGATGTGGTGAACAGATGATTTTAGCTGACAGAAAGAAACACAATAAATCCAAATCAGAAACAAAGCAAGTGCAATAAACATAATAGTAATAATAAACAATAGTGAACAAATAGTATTTGAATAAAGGCAAGTTGAATGAACAGAACTTACAAAAATAATGCATCCGTTTGCTTGGTGTGCATGGTGCTACCAGCACCTACTGGGAGACAAATGTTTGTCTGTGTCACTGAATGAGCCTATATACTGAAGCTGGCAGGTGCCGCTTGTTAGTGGCCCTGCCCACTACTTAATTGTCCACCACTCAAACCACATTAGTGGGTGGGGTTTTTCAACAATCTGTATCCTATGGCATTTTATCATCAGTCTACCTTAAATGGCAAGGCAACCCCCCACCTTCCTTATTGGTTTAAATCCGCACGCACGCACGCATGCACGCATGCACGCACGCACGCACACGCACACACACCCAAGAGGAACAGTGCATAGACACGATTATGAAAGGTATAGCCGGGGGACGGGGCCAGGGGGGGTCTAACTATGTTAGCATCGCTAGGTCAGGACCCATTCTAGCATACCGGCGCTAACCGTGTTAGCATTGTCATGCTAGTCTCGTTACGGGCGATATAGACTGTGAAAGATGTGCCGCAGGGTAGCTAACAACGTTAGCTAGCATGTTTATGGGGCATTGTTAAGGAGCCACGCAGTAACAAAAAGATGCAGATCAGAGAGGGTTGTTAGGTGTGTGTGTGTGTGTGTGTGTGTGTGTGTGTGTGTGTGTGTAATGAAACAATACAGGATAGATCTGGATCCTCTCAGAGCTATATGAACACCATGGACCAGTGGTTTTCAACCTTTTTGATACCAGGGCCCACTATTTATTCAGCATTTGAGCCACAGACCACCATTTGAGAACATTTTCACCCCACAGACCCCAAAACTAAAGATTTCTTTTGCTTTTGTCCACGATACCAGGCTGGATTTGGGAAACAAAACAGTCCAACATACAGATCAAAATGACAGATCATTAATCTTCTACATTCTCTAGTTGTGTAAACAACTATTTCACATGATTTCACATGAATATTTTAACTCCTGCCAAACAACAAATTCTTGCCAAAAACCAAATGGACCCACAAGGGTATTTCATGTTTACGCTCTCAAAGAGTTACATCTGGTTAACCAACTTTCCATCATTTAGCCTGAGGACCACCTGGAACCCTCTCAAGGACCACTGGCGGGTCCCGGACCACTGGTTGAAAAAACACTGCCATGGAGTATTACTGCAGAGTGTGTGTACGGCCCGGTCTGCGCTGGCTAAAAATAACTCAGAAAAAGTCAGATGACGAATGGCTCTGTCTGTTTATTACTCTGTCTCTGATGCAGTTATGTCGCCTGATTTATAGTTTAGTCGCGCGCCGGTGTCTCGCTCATGGAAGTCGTCGATCTACAAGCTCACAGCGCACGGTGGCTGCGGCGCGCTGTTGAGCTTGTGGCTCGGGTATTTTCGGTTTGCGAGCTGCGACGCGCGACTAACTGAATCAGGCCTTCTCTCAATCACCGACCTGCCTTCCACGTAGAGCCCTCTCTCTACCCTTTCTCCCCTTTTCTTCACCGGCCCTCTCTGTCTCTCTCTCTCTCTCCCCGTCTCTGTCTCGACGGACAAAGGGAGAGACGAAAAGAGGTAGAAAGGCAGTAGGAAGATGGAGGGATGAAGAGGGAGGTGGGCTGGGTGGCGGTCGTGGGCTAATTCCCCGTTTCTCTCTGTCATTCCAAGGGCTAGGGTGGAGGTTTGGTATCAATCTTTCGTCATGGCGACATAATAAAAGAGCTGAATTCCCCCCACCCAACACACACACCTTTATTCTCCATCCTTCGCGGTGTTAAATTTAAACTGGCCTTCATCGGCAAGACGTGTGGGGTTGAGAGCGAGGGGCTTGAAGTGAGAGAGACAACTGAGCTCAGAGAGAGGCAGATCAATAGAGCACATGGACATTCCGTTGGTCAGCTAACTACAACCTCAATCTCAAACCACACTTAAACACCTGCTGATTTCTTTTGTGCCATTTCTAACATTGTAGCCTGGTCAGGTTAATTTCTCAATAGTGTCCCTCTAATCTCTCTAATCAACCCAGTGTGATGTTGGTCATTAGTTGAGGTGGAGGGAGAGAGAGAATAACAATATATTTTTTATTTTTTAAATAAAATTGCTACCGCTGGCCCAACGTTCACGACCGCTAGTAAAACGGTTGACCACTTTCACCAGTCGCAACTAATTTATAATGCAATCTTCTTGTCAGTGGAGAGCATGGACAAAAAGACAAAGACTCTATGAACACGATGACTGATTCACGTGACTGTGCACTCATGTGAGTGATTCATGCGACCGCTTGGCCACCCGTCGAGACGTATGCCGTAGTTGCAAACCGATTGCGCCGCCTCTCCACAGTGGACTGCATGTATATACAGTATGTATGTACTGTACCATGTTATCTCACATTGGCCGCGACCGCGGCTCAAGCCAGTGCAATCGGTAAAAAAAAATATATATATATATATATATATATTTTGAAGCGCCAGATCTCCTAAACAGGATGTGCGATGACGTCATGCTGTTTCTGGTGTCTTGACTAACCTGTCCTCTGACGATCTGAGCAAAAATTTCCGGGTCAAAAGTCAGGAAGTGACGTCCAGCCCTAGTTGATCTACCCGTGCGCTCCAGTACATTCAGGGGCAGAATCTCAGGAGAGGCTTTTGAATGCATTGAAAAAAAAAATGTCGCGGCAATTCTCTCCCAGATGGAAGTCAACAACGGGATCTTTATCAGACGATGCGCTGGGACTAATAGATGGATTAAAGAATGAAATCTACATTTTGTCGTGTTATGCGCCGTTGAAAGAAAACAACGGGGAGTTAAGTGTACATGTACACAGTACAGTACGTTTGTACATTGTTAAGTGCAGGCTGCCCCAGGATGGGTCGCTGTGGGTTTTGCATTGTGTTCCTACAGGACAGCTTGGATGCTGTCTGAAGGACAAGCTAGCTTTATTTACTGCTGCTGCGTGTGTGTGTGTGTGTGTGTGTGTGTGTGTGTGTGTGTGTGTGTGTGTGTGTGTGTGTGTGTGTGTGTGTGTGTGTGTGTGTGTGTGTGTGTGTGTGTGTGTGTGTGTGTGATATGTAGCCTTTAATAAATATCAGGTTGCCAGTCATAAAGTGGGCAACACTTCATCTGCTCCTCCAAGGTCATGTCACTGTGGCCTGGACCAATAAAGCCTTATTGAAGACCACAGTCCCTAGCTCTGTGTGTGCGCACTTGTGTGACTGTGTGTGTGTGTGTGTGTGTGTGTGTGTGTGTGTGTGTGTGTGTGTGTGTGTGTGTGTGTGTGTGTGTGTGTGTGTGTGTGTGTGTGCACGCGGGAGCATGTGCGTGTGTGCTTCCAGGGCTGTCTGGCAAGCAGACACTTTAGTAAATAGACTAAATAGTTACATAACTAGAGTGCAAAGAACAGCTGTGTATGGGTGATAACCATCAATTATTTTATTAGCGATTATACAATTTTCTTATATTAAACAAAAAAATAAATAAATAAATAATTAAACAAAAAAAACATGTGTGTGGTGTGTGTGTGTGCTAGTATTGTTTATAGGTGGGCATGTGTGTGGGTGCGTGACAGTGTTATTGACAAAGGCCAGAGGGACAGGACTTCATTATTTATAACTAATTTCTACACTTGCTGCTTTTTATGTGGTTCTCTTGAACATGCCACCATCAAAACACACATATACTACCCACGCACACGCATAAACATGCACCCACAAGTCCCACATGCGTGTGCAATGCGCACTATATGAACCAGTAGCAGTACTAGAGGTCTACTAGAGGTCTATTCAGCACACAAACCGTTTCATTCTAACCTCTTCCTCGGCAGCCATCTTTAAATGTTAACAGACAGTCCTGGACATACGCTAAATGAATGAAGTGGTATTGACGAAGCATCAGTGGGGCCATAATGACTTGTTAGTTAAGGTAATCAACATGTCACATTAACAGCAGAACCGGGCTGGACATTACAGACAAGACGGGAGGAAAGCACAAAGGCATGTTTGCCAGCAGTAATTATTTGAGCAGATACTGCGTTTGGGAGAAGAGGGGCTTGTTAAGCTTGTTATTTTTTCTTGACCGCAATGGTATTTTGGACGGATGCTATAGGTTCTCTGGTTACCTGGTAAGGTATTCCCTACAGGTCAATGATTTTGTAGAGTAGAATGATGCTAGGTTCTCTACTCGTGATCCTATAGTTCATGAAGAATCCACACGATGGGCTCCATTTTCGTCCATGCTAAACCCCTCATCCCTAAATCTTGTAGATCTTAGATTTACAAGCTCATAGTGTAGCACGAGTACTGCGCTACATGCATGTAACATGGGCTTCGCATCAACTGGCATTGCCCTCCAACAGATTTTTAACTCTACCAATTTATGCAAAAAACAACTGCACAGTTCAGCCAGAACAGCTATTTTGGGCAGAAGGTGAAGAAGAATAAGAAGAAGATTGACAAAAGCAAGTGCACCTCATGGACTGCTTGGACCCTAAATTAAACTCATGCCTAACAGATCAATGGTGGTTAGAACTACTCAGCTGTTACTGCAACAACACTGCTGGAGAGTTTAGTAATGTTTTGTGGTTGGAGGTGACCCTTAAATAAACACACAAGTAAGAACCACTCATCATAAAGCACCTCAAAGGCAATGGGCAGGTTAAGATGGCAGGTGGTTCACTGCTATTGAAAACCATCTAATCATTTCTATAGTTCAATACTTAGGATTATCACAAAGTCCAAAATGTGCAACACAGCTTAGTGAACGTTACCCCCTACTGAAAATATCTTCCTGCGGCCATGCATGCACACGCACGTATAAAAAAATAATAATAACCAATAAAATGTTTTTTTTAGTGATGGCTAGCTCTTTACAGTCACCTGTAATTGTGAAATTCAGCTTTTATTAAAGCAATACACGTTTTAAGGGGAAGGGCTGCTAGTGTGTGAGGTCAATAACGTACAGTATATGTTTTAAAGGGATGGCTTCCACTCCACAGAATCAATTACAGCCTCACCTGGTGTCATACAAGGTCCAGCTATAACAGCTCTGCTTTATGAGAGGTGCCTGTGTGTGTGTGTGTGTGTGTGTGTGTGTGTGTGTGTGTGTGTGTGTGTGTGTGTGTGTGTGTGTGTGTGTGTACTCGTAATATTATACTTGTGTGAACCAAATGTCCATACAACAATCCCCTCAGAGTTTTTATGGCTAGAAAATACTTTTAGAGTTTTACCAGATGAAGTACAAATACCAGTAATCTCAACAAGTACACAATACATCATTATGCATTTCTGCTTTTCACAGGCACACAACACATGATTGACAGGAGCCGGTGCCAATTAAAATGATTGTTATTGATGTGTGTGAACGTGTGTGTGTGTGTGTGTGTGTGTGTGTGTGTGTGTGTGTGTGTGTGTGTGTGTGTGTGTGTGTGTGTGTGTGTGTGTGTGTGTGTGTGTGTGTGTGTGTCCACTGTGCCTGGCCAGGAATCTCAGGTGAGCTGACCAGCGTGTCTAGATGGCCGGCTATAAGGGGACATCACGCTCCACAGCCTATCAGTGTGGCCACAGGCTCTGTCGCCGGGCGGATTCGCCCCAGAGGCAGCCAATCAGAGCTCTGGAGGAGAATGGCTACTTAGTGCAGCTTTGATGCCCACCAAGGTACGATGCCCTTGGCACAGCATGGGCAAGGATAAGGCACTGTGCACCCGCACACACATGTATGTGTGTGCACCAAGCTCCTTAAGGTGACAAGCTTGGGTAAAAATCAATCCTATCTCTGTGGCAAATTAATCCAACAGTGAAGTTCCTACACAGTAAAAAATACCTGGGTGTTCATTTTACTCAGATAGTGTAGATCTAGTGGTATAGCTTCCAAACCTAGAGCATCATATGGTTGATTGATTTGTTTAATCGAATAAGGCAATTAAGCCAATTTGTGGGTCGCAGACACATTGTTATGGGTCACGACTGGTGAGCATGCTGTGTTTTTGACCATTCTTTCTCCTCCAAAAATGAAAAATCAAACCTTTTCAGCTAAAGTCAAATGTTTCAAAAAAGATATTCACAAAATCAAATACACGCATCCTCATGACGCGCATTGCTTTGTGAGCATCAACCTCCCCCAAATTATGGGCATTGTACGAAAGTATGCAGGTGTGCGTATACTTTAATACAAATTGAAGCCATTACATCTGCCTATACAATATGTAGATTCGTTTTTTGGGACTCAAAAGGATCCATTTGTATAGGCTTAGATAATTTTACATTTGTGTGCGTGTGTGCGTGTTTGCGTGTGCGTGTGTGTGTGTGTTTTGCTTGCACTCACATGTGTGCCTGGCCAGAGAGTAGTTGGACGAGGCTCCACTGGTCAGACCGAAGCCCTCGGGCGCCTGGCCGCCGGTTCGAGCCCGAGCCGCCCCCTTTGGTGGCTCGATCTCAGCCCCGAACTCGGCCCCGATGACCCCCAGCAGCACGATGGCCGTGGCCTGCTTCCTGCGCTCCTCGTATGAGTTGGAGATCTTCTTGGCGTTGGGGGGCAGGTTGGACAGGCATCCTGGAAACACACATACACACATGCAATTTATTAATTCATCATCTGATACAGTGCGCCAAACCTTTAATGTACAGCCGTGAGGGTTTTTGTAAACACAAACATTGCAAAACATAAATACATTGGCCGACGAAGGTGAGGAGGACGCAAATTCTGATTGGTCGGAATGAGGTGATGTGTGAAAGATGATAAGAGAGCCCCTCCTACTATATATACAGCTTTGATACAGATTGTTTTTCAACAATGTTTGTTTTGAGGCCTAAAACAAACATTATCACCTATGGCTTAAAGCGAGCACTCCTCATTTCTTATGGGTGTGATTTCTTTTATTAATAAAATACCTAAAAAAATGAATGAATTCAAAAGTATTCAACAAAGTACAGACCTATGGGCAGTATGATCAAGTATGAAAAAACAATGTAGATCTGCTATCTATCACAAAGGGCCTAAAGTGCTTTAAAGCATCGATTGATGAGGTGGGGTCCGGGGACCCCTAGGGGTATTTGAGGTAGTTCCATGGAGCACCTAAATTAGAGATGGTTAAAGGACCATAATGTAACCTTCTTGTAACTCAAAGAGTGTACACATGGAACCGAATGGACCCATCTCTGCATTATGTTTTAAAAATGGGGTCCGCGATTTAAGAAAAGGGTATTTGGAGGTTCTTGACATGAAAAGGTTTGTGGACCACTGGTCTAAAAACACAGTGGACATTTTCAGCGGGGCATAAAGGTACTACAACAATACAAGCGGCTGCATTAATGGCTGCGGGGCCAGAGATGGTCCTTTCATCCACAGTGAATGGTGTTATAGGAACAGCAGGCGGGCCTCAACGGACTGCTTCTCTACAACACAGCCGCGACAAATGAACAGGCACGCTTCTATTGTCACCGTTATTACTTATTAGTTAAGCCACACGCACGCGTATGCACACACACACACACACACACTCACCCCCCCCCCCCCCCCCCACACACACACACACACACACACACACACACAGACACAAGTAGGCACACTTCATGTTCATTGTACTGGTTAAAGCCATTAGTCACAGTACACGCGCATGGAAGCATACACACACACGCACTTTGTCAGGGTCATGTTCAAAGAACCCTGGGAGCATTCAACCACATGCAAGAGTGGGAACCCCTTTTGTTGTGTGTGTGTGTGTGTGTGTGTGTGTGTGTGTGTGTGTGTGTGTGTGTGTGTGTGTGTGTGTGTGTGTGTGTGTGTGTGTGTGTGTGTGAGGGAGAGAGAGAGAGAGGGGAGGGCGGGGGGGTTCCGAAGTAACAGGCGTGCTGCTCTATTGTCCTAAAAAGAGGACCCCCAAAATGCTGTGTGTGTGTGTGTGTGTGTGTGTGTGTGTGTGTGTGTGTGTGTGTGTGTGTGTGTGTGTGTGTGTGTGTGTGTAATGCCTACAATGACGCTTTTTTCTAAGACACTCAGTAGGAGTTCAGTATATAAAGTATGGTTCAAGTGTGTAGAAAGGTGTGTGCGTGCGTGCGTGCGTGCGTGCGTGTGTGTGTGTGTGTGTGTGTGTGTGTGTGTGTGTGTGTGTGTGTAGGTGTATCATTCTGCAGGTGTTACGTCCCGGGATCTAAAGATGCACTAAAGCACCCACCCACACACACACGCGCTATAGCGCACACACACCAGCTGTGATCTGGTCAATTTGAGCCTGTTTCGTGAGCTTGAAGCAGTGTTGCCAACTGCCAAAATCCAAAATGCACTAGTGGCACTTCCAAAATGCACTAGAATGTGCTAGATGCTCGCCTGGAACATACAGATCAAAATGGCAATTAATCTTCTACAGTTTGGCTAATTCACATGATGAATATTTTAACTCTTGAGGGTGTAAAAATGAAACCAAATGGACCCGCAAGGGTCCATTTGGTTTCATTTTTACGCTCTCAAAGAGTTACATCTGGTTAACAAGCTGTCCATCATTTAGCCTGGGGACCACTGGTTGAAAACCACTATCATAGGAGGAAAATGGTGAAAAATTAGGGTTTTATCTCTGGCGCCTGTCAACCAATTTCGCTCCAACGCACCAGCAAAAAAGCACCAGATTTTTGGCCAGGAGTTTTTCACTAATTTGGGCGCTAGGGGGGTCTGAAAAAGCGCTAAATATAGCCACAAATGCGCCAAGTGGGCAACAGTGGCTTGAAGGTCTTCCATTTTAACTCTTATTTGCACAACACCACTGTACAGCAAAGCACACTTCACTGCCGGATGGATTTCTTTGATGAGTTGGAAGAACTAATCAATTGAATAATCAAGTAAATAATGGATATTTGCAGGCCTAAACTAATAAGGGCAGAGGAGATGTTAAGACAAGACGAGGGTCGGATTCAATCCTGGGTTCTCACAACATATACTCGTCAGGCAGAAAGAAACCTCTTATGGTGACATTTTGTAATCACGCCACAGCGTCGCATAAAAGCAGCAGGAGTTGTTGCTGAATGTTGCTGCTGTTGTTGAATGTTGTTTTGCCAATATTCATGCCTCCACATGAATATAGTTGCCTCCACATTTTATTTTAACTATGATTCATGATAGTTTCCTGTGTAAATGTATGCCCTGGCTTACACATTCTCATCCTACAGTGTAGGATAGACAGATTGTCAAAATGTGTTTTTTGTGTTTTATTGTTATCCTGTAAAGTGGAGTTTTGGACACTGTGTAAAGGGTAGTATAGTTATGTGCACTATGTTTGATGCACCAGGACTGTCGTTCAATCTACACATTTTAATAGTTTGTTTTGGGAGTTTAACCTAAATTTAACCTAAGTTTATTTTTGTGTCGTTTCATTTTTTGAGGGGCACTAGCTCCTCCTATGCCCAGCATCCGCAGTTTTCTCCCCGTCTCATGCAAGTATTGGACAATATATAGTCACAATACAAAGTTTTTCCTCATTTTTTGAAAAAGTGTGTGTCTGTGTGTGTGTGTGTGTGTGTGTGTGTGTGTGTGTGTGTGTGTGTGTGTGTGTGTGTGTGTGTGTGTGTGTGTGTGTGTGTGTGTGTGTGTGTGCGCACGTGCGTATGCGTGCATACATTTTTAAACCCCTCCATACATATATATTTTCTATGCTATATTTCCATTTCATTTAATGGGATTTCTAAAAGCAAGCTGTCATTTGGGAGAAAGCCCAGCGGACAGGCTAGATAAATGGATTATGGATGGCATCCATGCCCAGCCCCCCCCCACCCCCAGGCCAAACTGGGCCAGTAGATAACAGAATAAGAAATAGGGTCCCCATCCAGAATCCCTAAAAAGTTTAGATCTAAAAAACACGGGAGAGAGAAAAGAAGAGTTACAGAGTACAGCCCCCCAACCCCTACCAAGCTGTAAAGCTTGCAGAATGTGGTGTGGATACATATAAAAAAGTAGGGGTGGGCAAAAATAATCTATATGATTGCCAATATATCACAATTCTTAATACCATGATATCAATATTGAATCGCCAGATTCGATTTTCTTTATTTATTTATTTATATTTATTAATTTGTTCACGTCAGAAAGACTGCCTGACGTTATCTGGCTGCATTGAAGTGTAGGTTTGAACTTTTAATGGTGCACATACTTTAGAATAGTTTTGAAATGTTCCAGTATAATAAAAGCAGAGAAATTGTGGGGAAAAATGCAATATATCGATATAGCGAGTCAAATCGCAGCATAATAAATAATCACAATATAAATCGATTGAGAACCCCAAATATCAATATCGCATTGTGAAGTAAGCGAGTCGTCCCACGACTAGTGAGCAATGCTTGCTTATTTATAGGTCAGAACCCTATTTAACCTCTAGGCCTAGATGTAACCGCAAGCAAGGAGCAGTGCAAGTTCACATAATCAAATGATTTCCCTGGAGAATGTCAAAATAATTTGGATATTTTTTTTTGGCAATATCTATGGGAACAACAAAAAATTGAAAATTTACTAGCTTGATGAGCTACTTTCACAAATGTCGACTCATTTATTATATGACAATTTTTTGACAATCTTTGACAATCTTTGTTTTCTTTTGACATAGTAAAGTTTTTTTTTCCTACTTTCTTTTTGAAAGTAATATAAAGGACTTGTGGCTGACGCACGTTGGCAGTCACGTAGTGTGGCCCAGACACAGTACCCCATTTCAATGGAAGTTGGTCGGAATGCTATTGCAACTGGAGTTTTGGCGAATCATTCATTGTTGTTTGACAGCGGTGGTGGGCCATTCAAAATACAATTCAGTAATAAAACCGGGGGACATAATGCCAAAATGTGCCGTTGGGCCGCCATTGCCCCGCAGGCCAGACTTTGAACAGCCCCTCTATAGATAGCCCTGTTCAACGTATGTTGAACTCCAGTCTATTGGCTCCAGTGAACCGGGCAGTAGCCTGCTGGCTGTGTCTCTCTCTCTCTCCCTGTATGTTGGTATAGAGAGGAGGAGTAGGAGAATGAGGAGAGATATTGATTTTGGAAGCCCATCGATTGTCTACCTTACTACCAACCGATCCATTTTAATGACATTGTATCTAAATCCTATTTGGCCACAAACCAGGGCTTCCAAACATAACCCAATAAACTAAAAATGAGGACAGACAACTGTGCTCTCTTTCCCTCTCTCTCTCTCTCTCTCTCTCTCTCTCTCTCGCTCTCTCTGTGTGCGCATGTGTGTATGTGTGTGTATGTGTGAGTGCAAGTCTATATTCTGTCCCTCACATGCGCAAAGTTTTTCGCTCTCTCCCATACCGCCCTCCCTCTCTCCATGCCATAAGATTTAATCTTCAGAAGCATGCAGGAGGGATGGATTAGGGTTAAAAAAAGCTTTCTGGGTTGAAATGTCATTACTGTTGGACGGATGGGTGCATCAATTAAAGGGGAGCTGGATGGCGTAATGTAACAACTTGTACAGTCTCATGTAATCCCAGTCAAAAATGCAGAGATACAGTACATACATTAAAATGAATTTGCTGGTAACCACTGGTAACCTGAGGAAAAAAAAAAAGAAACCCAAGAGCATGGGGGAAAAATAAATTAGACTAACATTATGCTAATCACACTTGCACCCCCGCCACCAACTATGACATGCATATAAGCTGCTTTCGGGTCAATTTTTGTCTGGATTCCGCAAGTGTGATGACAGAGCTCAGCCATGCAATAGCTAACAGTTTTGTCAGATTAGGACAACAACACCATCTCGTCTGTTTGGTGTATGTTTAATGTTTTGATTGTAGACTACCCTGATTTCTGCCCTAAAGTTAATAGCCTGCAAATTCAGCGGGCAGCGGCTACATTTTACTGATATATTTGGCTGTGTGTGTGCGTGCATGTGTGTGTGCGTGCATGTGTGTGTGACAAAATTGTCATTTGACATTTCCAGGTGTTAACTGGACTGCTCTCCAATCCACATGAACAAGAATATGAATTAAACTGTTCTCTGGGCATCTACAGGTAAAGTAATAATAACAACACCACCACCATCATACGGGTACATGAAAGCAGATGGGCAATCAAAAAAAGGATAAATTCAGGCACCTAGAGCAAAACTAGCTGTCCTACGCAAGCTCACAACACATCACACTGGATGGGGCGGGGGGAGGAGTGTTGGCTATTTTCTGAAGGCATTGAAAGAAGGATGGACGGCATGAGGGAGCGAGGGCGGGGCGTGTGTGTGTGTGTGTGTGTGTGTGTGTGTGTGTGTGTGTGTGTGTGTGTGTGTGAGTGTGAGTGTGAGTGTGAGTGTGAGTGTGAGTGTGAGTGTGAGTGTGAGAGAGAGAGAGAGAGAGAGAGAGAGAGAGAGAGAGACACACAAACAGGAGGAAGAGAGGCGGGGTCAGTATGGTGGTTCTAGAGAAGAGCAAAGGGTGGAGGAGAGAGAGAGGGGGGAAAGGGGGAGAAAGAGGAGGGAAGGAGAAACAGGGGGGCTAACAAAAGGCAGCTAGTTCTTTGTGTGAAACAGCAATCAATACCTCAGGGCTTATAATGTAACAGAAAAGAATACACACATCGCGGGCATGCACACACACTGAGCCACTTCAGACACACATACTGTATATTATGCCTACTCTTTCTGATTTACTTTCTCAGCACCATCCTTACGCACACCCTTGACCACGTCTAAAATGATATTTTCTTTTACTTCATCCCACTAGAACCTTGATCTCGGTTTCGCTTGGTGCAACGCGGTGATGTTACGTCAGTGGTGACGTTGCGTAGAGTTGTCTTAATGGGCAAAAGAGGTGGCTGAAATGTGCCTGAATAATGCGTTTTGAATTAACTCAACAATAATACCTTTTATACCTTTTAAGTGTTTTGTTTGTATATTGAGGAACCTCTCAAAAGCGAAATACTATATCTCCATTGGGTATTGTTGTAGTGGTACTTTTAGAAGTGGGGGGACGCCTCTTAAAGGGAAATTCCACCCATTTTTTTTTTTTTTCTGAGAGTGTACAAATGTGAACCAAATGGACCCTAGCGGGTCCATTTGGTTCCATTTGTACACTCTCAGAAAAAAGGAAACTCATTAACATGGTGAAACACATCTTGATGATGTCAGTGAGATGTATTTCACCATGCTAATGATTTTTTTTTCCTTTTGCCCCAAAAATATTTTAGGGAAGTGGGGGGACTCTGTCCCCCCGCGTCCCCCCTCCACTACACCCATCTCCATTGGGTATTGTTAAATAAAGAATTTCAAACATAAAGAGGATTGGATAATAAGCCTAGAGCTAAGGCAGAGGACTTATGTCTAGAGTCTGTGGAAGTGTAGGGCAGATACCCAGGCTATCTATCATCCATGCTGAGCAAAAAAGTGAAAGCCTGGACTGAATCATTGGCTGCAGCGGCCTTTAACCCATTTTGTCCTGAGCCTTGCTTCGACTTTCTGACACCAGATTATACAGTAGTTCCTGACACCAGATTATAGCTGCAGCAATATTCTAGCTTTTGATGCTAGATTCTACAGTAGTTTCTGCGTTATAAATACAAATAAAACCCCACCACCACGGACGCCTGTGCTTGGCAATCAGACACCATGTCAAACTCACCTAACCCTAACTCCGATAGTGGGGTAAGTGCATGAACATACGCAACACACAACTCAACTTGACGGTGTTGTTCCGTCATCACAACTTTTTTTTTAACAGCCAACAGTAACAGCCAACCAAGACCTCAACACTACATCACTGCGAGTACTCAGCTGTCATTGCTTTGCAAGCCGATTAAAAAAAATAAAATTGCTGTCTCAAAATCAAATCAACAGTGCGTCAAACCACCGCCTGTGTGTCACTAACACCCACTCCACTTATTATTGGCTCCATTCGGGCTCCGTCCACTCCACCAACCCCCCACAACACACACACACACACACGCGCACGCACGCACGCACGCAGCCCCAATCAAAGCTGCCTCCATTGGTAATCAATGGCAGACTGGTAAGCCCCGATCACCGGGGATTGTGGGTAGGGATAAGTAAGAGGAGTAAAATTGATGTGAGAAAGAGAGACAGTCAGAGACAGGGGAAAGAGAGAGAGAGGGAGAAAGAGAGCGAGATGAGCATAGTTTGGAAATCTGACTATTAAATACAGTATACCTAGAGGCGTACAAAGCCAACTTGGGTCTTGACAAATCATGACAACATATACAATACTTTGGCCAAACCAAGAAAGTGCGTAAACCTGCCGTTTCTCAGCTTCCTAATTGTTTGTTAGGATACACAAAATTGTGTTTGTCGTCATGATTTGTCATGACCCAAGTAGGCTTTGTCTGCAGCTAAATGTCTTCAAAAATACTTTTTGAAAAGTCTGAGGAAAATGACCCGGGAGTTTGCTTCAGGCAGAGGCGCTGTGACGTCACTGCAGAGGTCTTGAATGCACATCACCACAATGAGCCAATGATGTGCCAGCAACTCCCATGCATTTAGGCCTGGTCTGCACACCTGGACAGGACCATCTGCCAGGGTTAAAGACACAGCATCGGACATGGTTGCACTTAACTGTATCATCTGTACCACATGTACACGCCTGAATGCACTGACCAGCTGCCTTGTTATTGGCCAAGTAGGAATTTACATAGGTGTGCAGTCAGATGGAATATACCTTATAAAGGTGGTGGTCATAACAAATGTCACAAGATGCCGGTAAAACAGGGACATAATTGATAATTGTAAACACAATGAAGTTGGCAGAGAGAAGGAAAAAAGCAAAACATTAAAGAGAGATGTAGTGAATGTTGAAATGCTGTCCTTCTGTGTGAAGGTTGAAAGGAAAAGACAAAAGGAAGAAGATCAACACAGAGAGACTGTGTGTGTGTGTGTGTGTGTGTGTGTGTGTGTGTGTGTGTGTGTGTGTGTGTGTGTGTGTGTGTGTGTGTGTGTGTGTGTGTGTGTGTGTGTGTGTGTGTGTTACAGTTGCTTGGCAAAAGCCAGACTGAATCAGCTGTTGGCAAAAAAATGCCTGTCAGCATTCAACAGTCAACTGTAGGTCTGGAATAGCTCAATTTTGTACAACAATTTCCTACTCCTGAGAACTGGAGTGGCCAATCAGGACACACCCCAATTTTCATGATGACGCTCCTTTTCGTGATGACGTGTGGCACGGAAGAGAATTTACCATTCATTTTTCCCCATAGACGTTTCAAAGAGTATATTCATTTACAGACACGTAACTCACTTTAAGAAATACAAAAACAACTGTCACAGAGGACTAGCAGGCTGACGAGCAATGCTACAGGGTAAAGTGTTGACGCGATGATGAACATAACAAGCGTCTCTAAGCACACTGCAGCATGAGGTTCTATAGATCAGCTATAGCTTATCTACGTTTCTAGCTGTAGGAGGCAGCGAAAACTATAGGCTATGCCTCAGACAAAGCCAACTTGGGGATTGTGACAACTAAAGACAATTAAGACATTTTTTAAAGGCCCAGACAAATAATCTTTTTCTTCTAATTATTTGTTCAGCCACAAAGTGTTATTATGAGTTGTCACAATTCAAGTAGGCTCACATCTGCACTTCAAATGTCAAATCCATTACTGTTCTGAATGCTTTGATTGGCTTGTGCAAGTCTCTGTGGGGTGTATGCGCACACGCGCTGTGTGTGCACGTGCGCACGTGTGTGTGCACTCATCAGACAAAGCGCCTGTAATAAAAACAATACTTTCTTTATGAAGGCCTTGTGTGATTGAGTCTGTCCAATGTCCCTGCATTAGAGAAATTAACATCCAGCTCCATTTGTCAGGACGGAGCCATGAAGCACACGCTTCTGACAGCCTGGAGACGAGGCTCCTTATTAAAACCCTGTCAAGTCGCACATTACACGCCGAAAAACAAACACATAAAAGATTGGGGGTGAAAAAAGGAAGAAGATGAAGAAGAAGAAGGGAATAAGAAGAGCCAAGGCCTTTAATACCACCAAACCCCTGCTGTAATAATTTTATATTATGAACCTTCAGAGATATGATATGATTTATCATCTCAGGGTGAAAAGCAACTCCTTCTGGGAGTTGGAGAGAGAAAAAAAAGGTTTAAAATGGTAAAGACTAGAAGCCACTGTGAGGGATGGCTTTTCTACTTTCTTCATTTCTTGTCTTACTTCGATGTCTTTTGTTTTGAAAGTAGCTGATGACTACATGACATGACCTCAAATGTTGATGTTGTATGGTGTGGTTTCACAAGCTCGCAAACACATCGCAAACTTGTACATCAGCTACTTCCGGCCATTATACGATGGTCTTTATAAATTAAGCAGGAGAAAATGAATACAGTAAAAATAGAGTAAAATTAACCTGCTTTTAAACCGAGTCATAACGAGCTACAGTATGCAGACGCATTGCGGCTCAACACCCTAGTGCTAAATATACAAGTGTGGAGTGCAGCAATTCAGGAGTCTGTGAAGACCAGACCAAACAGGCACCGCAAAGGAACTGCCGAACAAAATTGACATACCGCCTCGGACCAAAGTTATGTAACAATGAAGTTGTTACAAAAAAAATCACACACGTGTGAAGTGAGGAGTGCATACTTTATCAAGAGCGCTGGTCCCTTAATGGCCATGTGTTGCTGCCGACTTGATGACTTGACTGATTTGCTCCGACACAGAGGACGTAAATTCTCTGTTGATTAATGTATAAGCTCATCAGCTACAGGTATATTTGAGGGGTGCTAGCAAATACCAATAATCTTTTGAAGATTGCATCATAAGGCAGACAAGTCTATGAGATTTTTATTTAATGTTTGTTTAGAGCACTTATGATGGATGGTGTTATGTGCCACAATACAGGCAGCTGCAGTGGGTGTGATTTTAGACAATAATAATAAGAGATTTGCACTGGACGGACTACAAAAATGAAAAAGGTTATCTGAACACTCAAAAGTTAAAAATGGATGAGGAGAGAGGGAATAAAAACAAATACTTTATTGAGTAAAAGAGCGGCTCTTGTGGCTCTTTTACTCAATAAAGTATTTTTGATTTTTCATTCTTGCATTCACTTGATCTTTGAAGCACCATCTCAAACTTGTATTATTCCATATACTGTATCTCCACTGAGCACCTGGTTGCCTTTTTCTTTTTCATAGGATGGACTAGTTTAAAAGAGAGCAGAAAGGGGGTAGAGGACAAAGAGAAAATACATCCCTCCTCTGCACTCCCTCCTTCAGTCCCTTTTCCTAACCTCATTGACAGAAGAACAACATGAACACCAGCAGCCCCTGCTGGTTAACTTGAGGAATAACAAGTCATTTGGACTTAGCTTGCACATCAAGTGGTTTCCCCACTTCCTATCTCTGCAAGTGTGCAGTAGGTGCAACGGTCTGTGTGTGTGCGTGCATGCATATGTGTTTGAGTGTCATCCTGAAGTCACCCAGCGCCAGCCACTGTGGCAGAGAGAGAAAGAGAGGGAGGCAGAGAGAGAGAGAGAAAGTGGAGCCAGTGGGTAATTTAATCCGTTAGACAATCAATGTACAGCTTGTTCCCACCTCTGGCTATGGGGCTATACTTCCTTATTCCTGTTTACATGGGGGTGGGTGGGGGGGGTGTAGTTCAGTAAAAACAAATAGGAAAAGTAAATGAGAGGGCAGTGGACAGGAGAGGAGTCTTTACTTATCTGAGGAATGGAGCATTCCTGGTTGTTAAATGAACTACAAAGATCAGGATTTCAACATGGCACTATGCAACAATGCCTGATTCAAGCACGTGGTTCTGCAACGCTTTGTGCATCGAAAAAAAAAAGTAGATTTTCAAGCTCACGACATGCTGCATGAAGTATAATTTGAAACCAGCCCCTGCATACTTTTAAAATATGTATGGAAATTGAATCATTTAAAAACGAGAAAGGTTCTGAAATGGAAACATGCACAGGACACCACAGTAAAAAAAATAATGACATGAGATCATAGCCGGGCTGCCATTGGATGAAAACACAATTTCCTAAATGTAAACAAACATATTGATCGTTCATGAGAATAATTATGAAGAATTTAATTTCCAGTGTTTTAAACTATCTGTGTGAATGTGGTCTGTGAGCGTGAGGTAATTTCACCCAAATGATCCAGTCAGTCACTAATGTAATTGCAATCTGCAATCAATTAAGCAACCCTATCAAATAAGACACATGACAATATGCACCAAAGTAAATCTTCATTTACAACCCCAATTCCGTTGAAATTGGGACGTTGTGTAAAATGTAAATAAAAACAGAATGCATTGATTTGCAAATCGTTTTCAACCTCTATTCAGTTGAATACATCACAAAGACAATATATTTAATGTTCAAACTGATAAACTTTATTGTTTTTTGAAATTATACAATCTTTTGTAATTTGATCCCTGCAACACGTACCAAAAAAGTTGGGACGGGGGCAACAAAAGACTGGGAAAGGTCATGAATGCACAAATAACGCCTGTTTGGAACATTCCACAGGTAAACAGGTTAATCTTAAACAGTTTAATATTGTGATTGGGTATAACAGGACCATCCCAGTCGTTCACAATCAAAGATGGGGCGAGGTTCACCACTTTGTGAACAATTCTGTGAGAAAATCATCCAACGGTTTAAAAACAATGTTTCTCAACATTCAATTGCAAGCAATTTGGTGATTTCATCATCTACAGTCCATAATATAATCAAAACGTTCAAAGAATCTGAAGAACTTGCTATACTAAAGCGACAAGGCTGAAAACCAACACAGAATACTTGTGACCTTTGATCCCTCAGGTGGCTCTGCATTAAAAACTGACGTCATTGTGTAAAGGATATTACTGTGAGGACTCAGGAACACTCAGAAAACCATTGTCAGTTTACATAATTTGTCGCTACACCTGCGATAAAACTGCGTTAAAACTGTACCATGCAAAGCAAAGCCATACATCAGAAAGGTTGGTTTGAAAAAACAACCAGAAAAACAACCAGAAATGCCTTCTCTGGGTACAATATCATTTGAAATGGTTAGACACAAAGTGGAAAAGTGTGCTGTGGTCTGATGAGTCCACATTTCTAATGATAGTGGACCCAGAGAAGGTATTTCTGGTTGTTTTTCTGGTTGTTTTTCAAACCAACCTTTCTGGTGTATGGCTTTGCTTTGCATGGTAGAGTTTTAACTTGCACTCGCAGGTGTAGCGACAAATTATGTAAACTGACAATGGTTTTCTGAGTGTTCCTGAGTCCTCACAGTAATATCCTTTACACAATGATGTCAGGTTTTAATGCAGAGCCACCTGAGGGATCAAAGGTCACAAGTGTTCGGTGTTGGTTTTCGGCCTTGTCGCTTTAGTATAGCAAGTTCTTCAGATTCTTTGAATGTTTTGATTATATTATGGACTGTAGATGATGAAATCACCAAATTGCTTGCAATTGAATGTTGAGAAACATTGTCTTTAAACCGTTGGATGATTTTCTCACAGAATTGTTCACAAAGTGGTGAACCTCGCCCCATCTTTGATTGTGAACGACTGGGATGGTCCTGTTATACCCAATCACGATATTAAACTGTTTAAGATTAACCTGTTTACCTGTGGAATGTTCCAAACAGGCGTTATTTGTGCATTCATGACCTTTCCCAGTCTTTTGTTGCCCCCGTCCCAACTTTTTTGGTACGTGTTGCAGGGATCAAATTACAAAAGATTGTATAATTTCAAAAAACAATAAAGTTTATCAGTTTGAACATATAAATATATTGTCTTTGTGATGTATTCAACTGAATAGAGGTTGAAAACGATTTGCAAATCAATGCATTCTGTTTTTATTTACATTTTACACAACGTCCCAATTTCAACGTAAATCTTCATTTAGTAATTTTTTGTTTTTGTTTAATAATATACTGCTTCCCAGACTTATTAGCACAAGATCCAAAAGAGGAGTTGCACGTCTCTTTCGGGACCCAAACTAGTGAAAATAGCACTGTGCAGTGTTGTCGGCTTGTAGATCGACCATGTTCACTACTTCTTATACTGTACATTTTTTTTACACTCATGGAATAACTTTTCTTTTTAACTTTTTTTTTCTTTAAACTTTTATTTATTTTTAGCTAAGAGGCATGTCCTACCATGCATTACAGCCTATTAGCCTGGTTCCAGCTCATGGACCTCATCCACTCCATTGATTTATATGAGCAGTTCTAGGGCAAACTGTTTTAGTTTTACACAAATCGTATGTGCAATTTAGGTCCTTTAGACTAAAGTTCTATTTACATTCTTAATTTAAAAATGAATACATAAACACTGAGAACTACTGTGTGGCTAAGGCCATAGAGTACACAGTCAGTGAACATTTATTATTGAAAGTTCAAGACTTTTCCATCTCATGTGCATATAACTCAGGAACCAACTAATAGCTACACAAGTGAAATTTCTCAAGAAGTGTGTGTGTGTGTGTGTGTGTGTGTGTGTGTGTGTGTGTGTGTGTGTGTGTGTGTGTGTGTGTGTGTGTGTGTGCGCGCGCGCGTGCGCGCGTGGAGCAGGTGCAGTGAATATTAGCGTGTCTGGCCTTGAACCTCAGTGTTCCCCTGTTTCTATAATGCAGAGCGTGGCACATTTCTCTCTCCCTCTCTCTGTACTGTATCTCTCTCTCTCTCTCTCTCTCTCTCTCTCTCTCTCTCTCTAACTTCCTGCTGTTCTGCAGAGGACCAGATTGTTCAGGCACAGCAGTAGGGGGTGAGATAGGCCAGTGGCGTGTGCGTTGTATTGTATTTCACGCTCTCCCTCCCTCTGTGTGTGTGCGTGTGTGTGTGTGAGAGAGGGAGATGGATAGGAGAGGATAGGAGATAAATGTATGTATTTAATACGATTTTACTATGAAAACGAAAGGGGCACAGAGTCACACAATAACAGAGATAGAGAAAAGAGAGGGGGAGTATAGACTACCACAGAAGAGAGGAAAGATAGAGATTGGAACAGCACATCGCATAGAGGGCAAGTAATTGCATAACTTCCACCTCTATTATTATTTACAATTAATATACACAGCTTACAACAAGTTTGGTTTTGTTGCTTCATTTTCATACATAATGCATCACCATACTGTATATCATAACATTCCGTGCCCATCCGATCAAATCATCGCAAATGTGGTTCACACAAACATACAAAGCAGGGGCATAGGAGGGGCTAGCGCCGCACATGCACACAGCAACCTACAGCACACACACACGCCCGCACGCACGCACCCCCAAGGCCAGTGCTTTATCTTTGTGTCACATTCTCCTAAATCCTGACAGACGTGTGCGCCTGTGTGCGCACGTGCCCACACACACACACCCACACACACACACACACACACACCCCAGTTGCACATGTCATCGCACCATCCATTCAAGCATATAGGACAGGAGTGAGTGTTAGTGTGCATGTGTGTGTGCATGTGTGTGTATGACGGACAAATAGAAATAGGGGAAGAAAGCAAGGCAGAGAGAGGGAGAGGGAGAGAGAGAGAGACACTATTAAAATCAAATCAAATATGATGATTTTGGTGGGTCGCATCCTGGAAAACAGCATAGACATCCAGCCAAAAAAATATGAATTCTCCCATTCTGCTTCTGTTCCTTTTCTGTCCATCTCTCCCTCTCTCTCTGGATTTATTGATGTGTGTGACATTCTCAGACACACAGTTGCTTGATATCACTTGGCTGGAGGCAAGGCCTCCGTCTCTGCCTTCTGTTTATTATTTTATTTTATCTTGGCAACCTCTCCATCTCTCATGCTTACTCTCCTCCTCCTCCTGTCCTCTCCTTTCCACTGTGGCAGACAGTGTCCCATCCAGGCCCAGGGGCGGATCTAGGCATGGGCATGGGGGGGATCAATGCCCACCTAAATGCCCAGACTGCCCCACCAAACATGATGGCATGCAAAACAACCCAAGATATTTCGAATTAAAGTGCTTATATTTAAATTGCTCTTTAAAATGATCTGAAACACTATTGCTGCTAACTTTATAGGTAACTTTATATCTCGCTTTATGCATGCTGCGTGTCTGTTGCAACTTCAACAAGAGTTGTGCCCCTACGGGGCACAGGTCTCCACCGTCCGGCTCAGGTTTGAACGTGTGCACATTGCAAGTACTGTAGTTCCTCCTAGAGACCTGTACCCAGGTCTCCACCGTCTGGGCTCAGGTTTGAACACGTACTAGTACTAGTGTATCAACTATGACGTCGTCATGACGTCGTGGGACAGACAGATTCAGGAGACGGACGGGCTGCGTGCACGGACAGAGGGCGTTTTATAGTCATCACCTTCAGGTTTGAACACGTACTAGTACTAGTGTATCAACTATGACGTCGTGGGACAGACAGATTCAGGAGACGGACGGGCTGCGTGCACGGACAGAGGGCGTTTTATAGTCACCACCTTCGGTGGAGACAACAACAACAACTGATGTTATTATTGATACTTAGTGCCTAATAAAAGTCCTGTAACCAAAAATGGCATGGGGGCAGCTTCATGGGGGCGTTGAAGACCTCCCCATACTATTTTCTCCTGCCCCCCCAATTGGGAAATGTTACAGGCTACTGCCCCTGTCCAGGCCCGTTCCAATCCCTCAGTCCATTTGGGGGCCAAAAAAAGTCTAACATACGAACCACGGCGGAGAGGAGGAGAGTGGTCAGGTTATGCTGACCCCAATGATCTCTGAACCAGCCATGTCACAACTCTAGGTCACCATGGTGGGAAACCAAGGTCATCCAAATGGTACCACTATCCTCACTGACTCAGAGAAGAGAGAGGAGGGGGGGGGGGGGGGTCATGGTCATTCATATACATATATAAAGAGGTGAGATCCATTGAACAGAGAAATATGATCCAACCTTTAGCCCAATGCTAAATGACCTCTCCAGGCTCCCATATTGGATTAGCGTGGAGGGCTAGCATTTCAGCTAACCGAATCAGAGACCAGCCTAATGACACCACGTGCCAGGTGAGGGCCAGCTCGACCTCTGACCCTTTGACCTCCCGCCTCAAGATGGGCTCCGAGATGGGATTGAAAGAAGATCTGGGACAGCGAGGACGAAGAGAAAGAGAGAGAGAGAGAGAGAGAGAGAGAGAGAGAGAGAGAGAGAGAGAGAGAGAGAGAGAGAGAGAGATACGCAAGGATACATCATTTTGTCTTTGCATACGATTATTTTGGTGTGCAGAGTTGCATGGTGATTGCATGTGATTGTGTGTGTGTGTGTGTGTGTGTGTGTGTGTGTGTGTGTGTGTGTGTGTGTGTGTGTGTGTGTGTGTGTGTGTGTGTGTGCAGTAGTGGTGTTTGACCTCTGCGGGGTCATCCCTCCATCACTTGATGCGATTAGATACTTCTCTCACCCACCTCCCTCTCCCTCCCTCCGTCCCTCTTCCGATTTCAGGTCTATTGCTGCTTTTCCGCGACTGTGAGTGCTGGTGAACGCTGCCCTACCAAAGATCCCATGAATACAATTCAACAAGAGAAGAGAGGATAGATCAGACAGTGAGGGGAAACACAGAAATCTACTACGAAAGGGAGAGCGAGAGAAAGAGAGAGAGAGAGGGAGACAGAGAGAGAGAAAGAGAGACAGAGGGGAGGGAATTGGGGGATGGTAGTGGTCAGTGGAGCTAGAAGGAATGAGTGATGGGGAAGGTCAGAGGAGAGAAGGGGAGGGGTGGACGGACAGACAGGGAGAGAGGAAAATATAGAAAAATGTAGAGGGAGGGGAGAAAAAAACAGAGAATGAGATAGAGGGAGGGGTAATGGAGACAGACCACTATCCGCGCACACACACAGGCACACACGTGCGCAGACACACTTTGCCATTTGACCATTTCCTTGCCATGTTTAAACCCAACAACATGTGATAACATTCGTATGAAACATTTTAAATCACTTTCAACCAAAACCATGCAGATGTGCCACCAGCTCACAGCGTTCACAAAACTGATCTCTAAAACACAAATACACAAGGGAGCATCCACACAAGTGCAACGTTAGGAGCCTATAGGTGCCTGGACTGCGAGACAGACTACCTTTTGAATAGTCCATTTCAAATGTCCACTGTATGTCTCTACAAAGGGGTTATAGGCTGCATGAAGTGCACACACTTCATGCGTTAACACTGGAATGCTCGGGAAAGCAAACTCTGATGTGAAGAATCGGCACAATCGACCACAGAACACTAATGAACTGAATTGGACTGGATGGAAATGGTCCTGGCACTTACATTGACTGGACTTAATCCAAATGAACCAAACACAATGAAACCAAATCAACCTGAACTGAATGATTCAAACTGAATTTAACCAATTCAACCAAGATCAAAGTGAGCTCGATTGAACCGATTCTGATTGGATACGACTGAATCGAACCAAACTGGATTTTCACAGGTGAGGTTACCAACACTGGGCTGAGAAAGAGAGAGACACACACAGATAGAGGGAGACAGGGAGACAGAGACAGACAGAGAAGCAGAGAGAGGGAGAGGATAAAGGGTGGATCTGCTATGGGAAAAGACCTAATGACCTCCCCTGACACTAGTGTGGACATCATTACAGCACACACACACACGCGTACACACGCGTGCGCACACACTCACACAAACACACGCGTGCGCACACACACACACGCACACGCACACACACACACACACACACACACACAGTGTATCTGTCTTCATTTGTGTGTATGTGGTGGTGTGTTGCTTTTTTGGTATGGCTGTCTCCTACGCTGTTTGCTTGTCTGTTTTTCCGTCTGTGTGTGTGTGTGTGTGTGTGTGTGTGTGTGTGTGTGTGTGTGTGTGCACGCATGTGCTTGTGTGTGTGTGTCTGTGTGTGTGTGTGTGTGTGTGTGTGTGTGTGTGTGTGTGTGTGTGTGTGTGTGTGTGTGTGTGTGTGTGTGTGTGTGTGTGCGCGCGCACGAGTGCTTGTGTGTGTGGTGTGTGTGTGTGTGTGTGTGTGTGTGTGTAGAGCAGTGTATGTGTGTGTGTTTTGACAGCTTCCATCTGTGAGCTGCAGCAGCCTCTAGCCCATAGCAACAAAAAACAATGTCTTCTCTATAGACATCAGTCACTAAACTGTCTACCTGTGCATCCGTCCGTCTGTGTGTGCGCTTGCGTGTGTGTGTGTGCGCTTGCGTGTGTGTGTGTGTGTGTGCATGCGGTGCTAAAAGTCAAGGAGATAGGCAGGGTGATAAGTCTATCATGGAGGTAACAAAGCATTCTAGAGCGTTTCACCTTGGTGCTGACTGACAGACTGTCTGTCTGTCTGTCTGTCTGTCTCCCACTGCATGGCAGAGTGTGGTATGTCTTCATCACTGTGTGGGTGAGTGTGGTATGTCTTCATCACTGTGTGGGTGAGTGTGCTGTATGCGGGTCTGTATTACACACCAAAGTTATCATGTCATTTTGTCATTTTCTTCAGTCTTTACGGTCTTTTTATTTTGTCATGGACCACTGGTCGAAAGTATTAAGATGTGAGACTCTATTCCACGACTGTTTCAGGGGCGGATCTGGGGGGGGACTTACACGGATATAATGGGTTTATATTCACATAGAAATATAGGCCCATCTAAAAGAAATGAACACAACGGCTGTGAATGTTATGTTATCATCAACGTTAATATTGTGGTTTAACGACTCATTACATGGGTTTTATTGTTTATAACATAAAATGCTGACGGATGATATGCAAAATGATCATGTCTGATTTTTTTTCTTACCACATTTCTTTTCGGATTTTTTTTCCATGGTGGAATAATATTACTGTACATGCTGTACATTGGTGCGTCCCTCTAATGCAGAGCTTAAAGTCCAATTGCCTCCATTATCTATAAAAGGGTATTTGGATGCAGTGGATCAGCACCACTGAAGGGGTCCTGTTCCAGACTGATCCATCTATTTTTTACTCTCTTCTCTCCTCTGCTTCCTTCTCTCCCACCACCTCCCCCTCTGACAGGACTGATAATAGTTATTTTATTGACACTGACGTTGACAAGCTCTCTGCCTGACAACACTGTCATCACACTTCGCCCTCTCTCTCTCTCCGTCTCACTCGCGTCTGTCTCTCCACAAGTATCCCCAAAATGTACTAAAATGTACTACCCATGGGCCATGACTAAATCTCTTTACTCACTACACCCGCCGATCAGGCCTAGATGGCTCTTGTACATGCTATGAAAATACATTTGGGACAACCAGGCTGTGTGACTGAAGATAGGCTACTTTATATGGTGCATGTCAAACAGGGTGTCATTCAGGTGTTCAATTACAATATTAATTGTAATGACCCGTGGCGGGTGAACATTTGGGGAGATTTGGTGTGGAGGAGGTGTAGACCCTGGCATTGCTCGTTCAACTACGGTTTCAAATGGCTAAGACATATGCCAACTCTACTGCAGAGAACACACACACACACACACACACACACACACACACACACACACCACACACACACGCTAGCTTCCAATGCGCTCAAGTCTAATCCTTTTAAAAAAACAACCAATAACGGTAAAGTCTCTGGTCGTTGGTGCGTGTCTCACTTACCGTCTGTGAGAGAGTTGCTGCTCTAGCAGTTTTTTTGGGTTCGTCTATAAACACTAGAGAGCCCCATAGAGTAATGGTATTAGTTAGCCGATAAGCTAGGTCACTCCTGAGAGCAGTAGCCTGGTCAGACGTGACTTGGGCAGTGTTTCAGTTGATCTACACTACAGCACACAGTGGAAAAACAGTGTTACTTCAACTCTAACTGGGAATGTACAGAACGCAACCACACACTGCGGTGGTTCTAAAGTCTGTTATTGCCAAAGACCCCAAAAAGTATACTTATTTGGCTACGGAATCCCCCGTTGTAGTGAACGGCGAAGTGTGGGTTAATATTTCATGTCAAGGATCCCAGGTCTATATGGCCGCCAAACACTATCTGAAAAGATGCAGATCCAGGGAGACTCCCAAGAAGCAAAACAGCGGAGTTAAAACATTCACTGTGACAGAGTATTAAAAGATTTGTGCCACATTTTCAATAAAAAAAAATAGCAGGCTGACAAGATCATGGCGCACTATGAGCATTCTGTGATACTATGGTGACTACTTTTGCTTGAGACCCCCTGAAACAATATACAATTTTTGACCATATCAACACTTGTTTTCCGCACATGCATACATGTTCATGCCAACAGTATAGACACAGACGCAGGCACACACACTTTCTCCCTTTCCTTATTTCCTTGTTGTTGTTGTTGTGCACCAACACATTCACCACCGCAGAGTGAAAATGGAGGGAAAAGAAACACACATTGTGTGAAAAATGAGGTCTGAAAAATGATAAATTGTCGGCCATGTCTGTAATATTGACTGGAATGGGAAGTGGGGGGGGGGGGCAGAGAGGGAGAGAGCGAGAGAGACTGGATTAGGGGAGGGAATTAGATGAGGAAGACAGGAACGAGAGAGAGAAATGGAGAAACAGAGACAGATAAGACAGACAGAGAGACATTTGGCTTACATTTAAAGAAGTCACAGGTATATGTGACAGAAGACAAATGGACTGGAAAAGTGAGCTGTGTGTGTTTGTGCGCACGCACACATGCATATGTGTTGTTTTCTACCTGTACTGGAGGTGTCAACCATTCCCGAGGACACTTTCATTTTTCATGTCAGCCACTGTGGGTGTGTATGTGTGCATGTGTGTGGGTAGGTGTGCGTGCATGGCATCTGTGTATGCATGCTGTGTGTGTGTGTGTGTGTGTGTGTGTGTGTGTGTGTGTGTGTGTGTGTGTGTGTGTGTGTGTGTGTGTGTGTGTGTGTGTGTGTGTGTGTGTGTGTGCGCACTAGCAAGCATGCAGTGAATGCCAGACGGCTTTTAGCACCATGTTGACCAGAGTGCTGCAATAACGCTATGGCAAGATGGGTATGACCCGTTTGTCAGCGATTAATAAAAGACATCGAACACACAAATATATTTGTGTGCATGCACGCAAGCACACGCACACACACACACACACACACTCCTAGCTACTGGGGGCATCCACTGGTTAATGCTAGGGCTGCAACAATTAATCATTTAATCATAATCAAATCAATTATTCCTTTAGTTGGCAAGTAGTAATCGCTTCAGATGCGATTTATCATGGGTGTTTTCCCACTTAACGATAGTTTTTTCCACTGTCACGTGCAACTTAACTAAAGTGGACTGATCCATCTCTCTTCCCTTACAAATTGCTGATAGTTGTACAATACATGCACTGTAGCAATTGTACATGCACAGTAGCAATTGCAAAGCAAAATATGACACATAACATGATTATAGTATCAAGAACAAAGCAAATCTATTTTTAAAATACCTATTTGAGTTCAGAAGAGTACTGTTCCTTTTAGACATGTGAAGCTATTCTTAAATCAAATGTATGCAGTCAGAATAAGCCTAAACTCCAAACTCCCAAGACACCATGAGTCACTTTACAGTAATTAAGTCATGATTTATCTTTTGTTATTCAGACTAAAATAAACTAAAATATATTTTAAGGCGGTAGCTAAGTGTCACAATCCGATTAATTGTTTAAAATAATTGGCCAATGGATCAATTATGAAGATGATCATTAGTTGCAGCTCTACGTACCTGCTGTGATGTCATCATCGGTGACGTCCATTTCTTCTTCGGGAGCCTTGGTTTCTATTGGCTGAGGCTCGGCAGGGGGTGGGATAGGAGGTGCTGTCTCTGTAGAGGACCCAGCTGAAGACAGAGAGAGAGAAACTTTAATACTTGTTTTTTTTAAAGGAGCATTAAAGGAGCATTAAATTATTTGAAAAAAAGGTCCCCCCGGTAACAATATGTGCACATGCACACACTCTACAGTAGGGGGAGTGCATGCCAGGCCAACAGCACATACACCAAGGTCAACCCCCTCTCAATCCTGATTGGTGGAAGGTCCCTCTCATCCCGATTGGACGAAAGGCTTTTCTCCCAAAGCCCAAACTGAAACTAGGTTTTTTTTGACCCCAGGGGCTCACTGAGGACTAGACATGTAAAAAAAAAAAAATCGATTTTGCATCGATGTATCGATCCAACAGCCGACAATACGATGCATCAACACGTCCGCAAGAGTAATGATTCATGTTTAAAAATAAATGAATAAAAATATCTGGTCTATTTTATCCATTTGCTCCTGGACGTAATTCAGACTCCCGTGCTGCAGGTGGCGCTAAACCTATTTTGTCCTCCTACCTCGCTTCCTTTAGAGGAAAAAGAGGTAGGCAAAACAGACGTAGCGAGTGGCGAGTATCGAGTATCGAAAAAAAATCGAATCGTTGGGTCAGGAAATCGATACTGAATCGAATCGCCATGATGGGCGTGATTTACACCCCTACTGAGGACAAGGACAAACTACTTATATGGTCACCTCACCACACCACACAGTAGGGAGGATTCACCAAAAAAAAAAAAAACAAAAACAAACAATATTTGCATTAAGTGAAATCACTTACTATACCTTTAAATATATACAGCCTCATAATCTTGTTACTGAGATTTGGACTGAGAGACCACATTTTCATTGTTCTCGTCTGTATGAATCGAATAAAACAAGTCCCTTTGTGCTGTCAGGGTCATGGCAATGGTCCAATCAGAAGCCAGACAGCTCTATCACCAAGCAAGAATTGATGTGGTTAATTATCTTCGCATGTGTTTGTGTGTGTGTTGTTTGCATGTTGTCTATTGTTGTTAGCGGGTTAATCAGCCTAGGCTTCTGCATGTGGCCTTATTATGGCTATTATCTCACCTGGGCTTGGCTCTGGGTGGCCCCGTTAAGAAGCTAATCAGCGCTCAATGAGGGCCCTGTTATCAGCGCATTAATGAACATGTGCATGCAGCCATGCACACACACCACTGCTACTACATTTCAGAGTATATACAGTGAAAAGTACATAAACACTTTAAACCCGAAGCTGATAACATATGCTCTTTGTGGGGTCCAATTAATGGCTGAA
Organism: Benthosema pterotum; assembly: GCA_039105355.1. NCBI lineage: Eukaryota > Metazoa > Chordata > Actinopteri > Myctophiformes > Myctophidae > Benthosema > Benthosema pterotum. Next base: position 29,091,141 of record CM076985.1, read on the forward strand.
TGCATTTAGTTTAATTAAAGACGAGGGGACCCCCCGTTACTGCTACACCACACAATATAGCAATAATTGCTTTCAGAGTATAGTGCATATCAGGTTATGTTATTATTTTTTCTTTTACACGTCCGATACAGAATGCAGCCGTCTCTCTCTGTGCACAATACCTTAACTAACAAACAAACTATAACTGGCTTACAAAACAAGCATTTTAAAATGAACCCTGGGCATCTTACCGTGTACAAAGCACATGCAAACACACGGAACCCATCCATATTCAAGCGTTTTCATTTAGCCCTTATCTGTCCATTGCCAATTAAGACAGGCTTTCTATTAAGGCGCCTGGGCTAATGAATGGTGCTGCCTCTAATGCTCCAGGTCTAATGAACAGAATGCCAGCTGAACGTCGCTCTGCTAATGAATGAAGCAACTAAAGGGTGAGACAGGTTAATCTCTGTTGTGAATGCAGCTTAATTAATTAATTGCACACAATCATACTGCTAATTCCTGAAAACAACACCATTTGGGTTACACGATGTGCACAGTCCTCCTTTTCTAACCATGCTAATTATAATTATATTAAGTAATATATTAAAGTTACACAATAGTTATACATCATTTAGAAATTGAAGATGAATTATTAAGTTATGGATCTAAACATTTTGAACAATATCCACCACAAAAATACACTGCACATGCAATAAGTATGCATATAATGAAATAATTAAACATAATTATGTTTGAGAAATGTCGTATGTATGTTTGTATTGTGTACATGTATAATATGATGTATACATAGTACGTGTTTGTATGCCTGTGCAAGGCATATTCGTATATTTCATGTGAGTGTGGCCTTGCGGGTGTGCGAGCACGTGCACGTGCGATTGTGTGTGGGTGTGTGGGGGAGTGTGTGTGTGTGTTAAATTAAATTGATTAATCCTGGTTAACATTGTGGTTCAAGTTCCAATTAACCAGGTCACACACCATTGACAGCTACAGCTAATGTTTCCACTCAATGTGGGCTATATCACTCCTTCATGGATGGAAGGAGAGGGAGGGAGAGAGAGGGTGGGGGGATCAATCAATGCATTAAAACTATATATAAGAACGCAGGAAGTAGAATGTAGGAAAACCAGGGGAGAAAGAGTAAAGAAAAGGAAGAGATTGAGAAGATATAGAAAGGTGACAAAATTATAGAATCCCCCCCTTTCTCTCTCTCTCTCCCTCACACACACACACACACACACACACACACACACACCTTTGACAGTATGCCAATACACACCTGCATCAATCGCACACGTTGCCGCGATACGGCCCTAAATGAACTTAATTAAAACCTTAATTGATGGTTGCCTGTAATTGGACGAAAATACCCATTACTGCTACAGTATATCTTTCAACACGTGCAGTAAACCCTTAAAGTGTTAATTTAACGCCAAGTGTGTGCAATGGGATATGGGAACCAAATATAGACCCTTAAGGATATATATACTGGGCAGTGGTTTTAAACCAGTGGTCCGGGGACCGTCAGTGGTCCTAGTGGGGCGGTTCCAGGTGGTCCCTAACTAAATGAACCCTTACTTAAAGTCTTAAGGGCCGTTGAAATATTTCATTTTCAATAAAACCTGCATTTGTGTGTCAAGGAATCACAGTGCGGCAACGCAAGTGTATACTAGTGCTAGTGAATTTCTTGCGCATGTTGTCATGCACATGCCCGAGACTCCTCAGACCTGGATTGTGTTTATATTGTTTAGCGCTTGCACTGTCACTGTGTCACACCACTCTTGAGAAGATATATGGCAGACGTTCGGCTGAATCGTTGAATCAGGCAATGTGTGCGCTCACTAAGTCTAAAAGGCCGATTAGACTTAGTTCTTCCAGTTACAAAATGGAACATTGGGGGACAAGTCCCCTCCATTTGCTCCAGTCTCTGGCAAGCCTTCTTTCTACGTGCCAGCTGAAATCCATCTGCCTTAGAGGTCTTGCTTGGCCTCCCTCTCTTCCTCTTTCCACCTTCTAGCATTCAGTCCATTCCTACAATTGCCGGCGTCTCTCATCATGGAAGTCGGAATACATGCTCAAACATTCTCCTCTCCGAGACAATGTCAGACAGTGGTGCTGCTACAAACTACCCTGTTGAAGTGGTCTCTCTCTGAGATCTTTAAAATGGATTTGAGGCAAAGTCGGTGGAAGACAACCAAACGTCCTATGGACGTTTAGATCTTCAGAGAGTGAAACCAAACCTAAAAGGAACTGTAAGCGTCCCGTTTGGTTTTAGCTCTGGAAGTGGACAGATACGCTTTTAGCTCGAGAGAGAGAGTGCACAGATGGTGGAACCCAATATGGTCCATTGGGTTCCATTTCCCCAAACTCCCAGACTTAAATGAAACGGGGTGACAGGGTGAGGGTGAGGAGGAGGAGGGAGATGACAGGGAACGGGGGGAGGGGAGAGCAGGGGAGATGTGAAGAGATGTGACCACCTCACCCCAACCCCCCTCCCCTCCCCTGCCCCCGGTTGGCGTGCTCCAAGGTCAGGCTGCCATGTCATTTAGTGACACATGGTTCCCACCGTGCCTTGTTAACCCGAAGGCCCTGCCACCAGTAGCCAGACAGACAGACGCGCTACAACCTTACACACCTTCCTGTCTTTGTCTGTCACAAAAAACTAAAAACATAGCTTTCTCTCAATTCCAAGTGGTACGCACACAGCAAAAAATGTAACCGATGCAATCATTTTTAATCATCCTTAGCCCACTTGAATGACTTTTGGTGATCTAAGCATTATGTTGTCATGCTATTGAAAAATATGTTTTTGAAAAATCGTGAAAATGTGGTGCAAATCTTTCAATATTCTGCCATATTTTTCTTCTGGATGGTGCCTGGAACTACACATTTTCAGAAGGGCCATACAGAGATGATTTTGGGGCTCATTGACATGAAATATCTAGGACCACTGATGTAGAAAAATTAGATTTTATTTCATTTATTTATTTATTTTTCAGAAAACTTGTATGAATCTACTATGTGCACGTCCGTTTTGGCTACAATGAAACACTCTCTAGAGAGAATTGTCGCTCAGGGACGGAGAGTGTTTAAGACTGGTAGCACACATAGGCTCTGATGCCTGACAGCGGCTGATTCTTTGATGCGTGCCATTCCCTGTCCTGTCTCCCCTGTTGCCTGCCTCTCTGCACACGCTAAAGGCAAGAAAAGACAGGAATTACTTGGAGAAAAAAAAGTATTGCTGAGGATTTTATGGTGTGGGTTCTGCTATCAGGGGGGAAACGAGCCAATTCCATTTTTTCAGGAAATTAAGAAAACCATATATATTTTTAAAACAATGCAAAACGGCCTCAATTCCAAGTTGGAATTGTGACTTTATAGATTGTAAATTACTTGCATGACAGAGGAAGAGTGTTGGAGTTTTTGAGGGTCCAATTTATATATTATTTTAACCAACACAACCAGACAAAGTTCAATAGTATTGATGCATGAAAAATAAATAATTTTCTCTCAACAGAATCTCGGCCATTATACTGTAACAATCACTATGAATGGAAATGCACCACTCAAGCTCCTCCATTTAAGTTCCATAAATGCTAAAAAGTTCAGGAACTTTATTTTGTGCGATACAGTCAGCCATTCACATGGCAGTGGCGGAGATATGTCTGTAGGGGGGTCTTGCTCAAGGACACTTCGATGCTACTGTACTGCTGGTATTCTTTCATGTTGTCTTGCGCTCATGGCCAATGCAGACATTCAGAGACTTGTGTGGAACCCGTTAGTGGGGGATAGAGAGACAGAGACAAAGAGAGAGTGGGAGAGAGAGAAGGAATATCAAGGCTACACCCAGAGGCTCAGGAGGCCAACATGTCACTCAAGACTACTCCCCGGTGGGCTGTGTGGTGTAGCAATGAGGAGGATGGGTGGGAAGTAGGAGGCTAAAGGTGAGAGCCTTTGGTTGAATCTCACATGTGCACACACGCACACACAAGAGGGGAGACGGGGGAAGTGTCCAGAGGCAGAATTGAATAGCCATCCACTACAGATCCAACCTAGACATTTATTTTGTTCAGCAACTATCATCCAGTAGAGTCCATTCATTGGTTCAGCAGCTATCATCCAGTAGTCTATCCATTGGTTCAGCTATCGTCCAGTAGAGTCTATCCATTGGTTCAGGTATCATCCAGTAGTCTTGGGCGGTATTGATTTTTTAATATCGGTATTGATAATGTCTTAATTAGCTCGATATTCGATATTACCGGTATTGACGGCAATCAGAGTTGGAACGCTCCACCAGTCACCTAGTTCTCAGAATTTGCGACTTTGAGGGGTCAGAAACTGAGCGCTCTGCTGTTAAAGCAGCCTAAATAGGGAAAAACTGGAGTTGGAAATACATTGTTTCCAAAAGCCTTGCCCAAATAAGGGCTAGTTTAGGCATGTGTGTAACATGAAAATTGTTTGTATAGTTACAATTAAGTCTCATTGTTCATATTTTAATAGAATACAGTATAATGTCGGTATTTGACGATATTCGGTATTCGATATTTTTCACAGACCCAACGATATTACTCGGTATTGATTTCCAATATCGCGATAAACGGTAATACCGGTATATTGCCCAAGACTATCATCCAGTAGAGTCTATTCATTGGTTCAGCAGCTATCATCCAGTAGAGTCTATCCATTGGTTCAGCTATCGTCCAGTAGAGTCTATCCATTGGTTCAGCTATCGTCCAGTAGAGTCTATCCATTGGTTCAGCAGCTATCATCCAGTAGAGTCTATCCATTGGTTCAGCAGCTATCATCCAGTAGAGTCTATTCATTGGTTGAGCTATCATCCAGTAGAGTCTATTCATTGGTTCAGCAACTATAGGTTTGTGGCCGTCAATCATCGACCGTCGGCCTCCAAGAATTCCAAGCTTAGGTGCTGATGTAATGATGACGTATTACGAGACCTTTATAACTAAGTATTATCTCCTGAAGGGGATTCTGCAAAAACAACTATTATTGCAAGTTGGCGCTCTAGTGAGTGCAGATCTAGTTACAATCTTGGCATTTCGTAGCCGCTCTTAATACAGAGCAACATACAGTAAGCAAAGAAAACACAGGAAAAGGCAATACATCAAAAGCTCAAACAGTGATCAAAGACCAAAGGCAAACCGAGAATGCAACTTCAGTTTACAAAAACAGTCGACAAAAAAAAGACAAAAATCCAACCTTGCAATGTCTCCGTCATCCATCCATGTCTATTCATCCCTGCATTTATCAATGACATTTCATCAGTCCTACCTCCCATTGTTCTGAATTTACTAACACACACCCTCACCATAACTGCGAGCATGTTTCAGCGTGGACACAATTGAAACAAAGCAGCCAACCGGCAGCCCTGATAGTAGATTTCCAGAACATGTTTGGACTACTGGGACTACTATTACATCTATGGGACTTTGGACCTTAAGACCAGTCTCCCATATATCCATGTTGAAACGGCCATCCATACATCCACAGACCTCCATCCATCCATCCATCTCTATTCATCCATGCATCCGTCCATCTCAGTCCATCCATCCATGCTATCAGTGTTATCCAGTCACAGAGCAGTGTCCTGGGGCAACTTGCTTTCTCTAATCCCCCCTGTGACATCACAGCCAGTGAAGTGTGTGGTGCACAGACCCAGGAGTAAGGGTGTGTGTGTGTGTGTGTGTGTGTGCGCGCGCGCGCACACGCACATGCACTGTGTGTATGCACTGTGTGTATTGTGCCGAGTATTAATGCAACATAACTAAATTATAGTTATGTCACAAAAACACACCTGGCACACCTCGACTTTCATACCACCAGCATTTGCCCAGTTGGTACCTGCAACCCCCATGTATTTTTGAACAAATTATCTTTTTTATTAGATGGAACATATCTAAAATAACAAAATATATATTTTAAGGTGAGGGCTAAAGAAGTGTAATAATGCAATGAATCAATTAATCGCTTAAATAATGGTCCGAAGAATCGATTCATCAAATAATCGTTAGTCACAGCCCTAGTCCAGCCCCATAGAAATGTACTGCGCCTCCAGGAAAATTCACCTGGCTGTCGCTCGCTGTTGAAACGCACTGTGAGGGTCCCTGGACTCCACTTTGGCACGAATGGATCTTCAGTGAAACTCACACGCTACACACAACAGACATCTGTAGCAACCACAGCTGGTTCCCTGCAACGCAGAGAGCTCACAGCAGCCCCCCTATCCCTAACCCTCCTACCCACTCCTTCTACCCCCCCCCCTCTCTCTCTTCCCTTCCCTCCTTCTGTCTGTATGATAGACAGCACACGGGACGCCCATTAAATCAACCAGCACCATACTTATCGATCCACGTGCTGCGACCGACCCGTACAACTGCATTACACCTTCTGTGCACGTATGTGTGTGTGTGTGTGCATGTGTGCACGCACGCGCACACATGTCCATGTACGTGTGTCCACGCACACGCAACAGAAACAAAGACGCACGTGAGCAATCCGAGCGAGCACACATGTACGCACTGTATGAACACACTCAAACATAATATACAAAATAATGATACAATAAATGAATAATAATAATAATAATGGGTGGAGGGGTTGGCAACAATAACTTGCACATACAAAATATGCATCTTGAAGAGCTTAGAAATCTGCACTCACATGCAGTACACACACACACACACACACACACACACACACACACACACACACACACACACACACACACACACACACACACACACACACACACACACACACACAGTGTCTTTTTCATGTACTCCCTGCAAAACATAGTGCAGCCTCCTTGTACAATAAAAAAACAATGAATACTAAAGGCAAAGGCAGAGGTCTGGGGGAGCTAGAGGAGAGGAAAGACGAAAGAGAAGAGAAGAGAAGAGAAGAGAAGAGAAGAGAAGAGAAGAGAAGAGAAGAGAAGAGAAGAGAAGAGAAGAGAAGAGAAGAGAAGAGAAGAGAAGAGAAGAGAAGAGAAGAGAAGAGAAGAGATAAAGAAAGGGGGAGGAGTTGAGGACGAGGAGGAGAAAGGAGAACAGAGGAACCAACTTCAGCACCACTATGGAGGACAAAAGAGGACAGGACGGGGCGATCGAGGCAGAACATGAGAAATAGAGGGGAGAGAGGAAATGCCAACTTCTGTTCACTGGTTGGGATCAAAGGGCCAACAGCTGCTGTAGTGGATCACACGCACGCATGCACACACACACATACACACACACTTTTAACATTTAGAGTTAGGGGTTTATTGTGAACTAAACTGAACTTCATGGGGATTATAGCTGATGAACCATGTGCACCCACATACGCGCATGTGTGTGTGTCTGTGTTTGTATGTGCGCGCCCATGTGAGAACAAAGCCCTTTGGAGACTTGTTTAATCAGGTGAGTGTATAAGTGTGTGTGAGAGACTGTGTTAATGAAGTGAGTGAGTGTATGGAGGCTGTGAACCAGGATAAGACCACCACCGCCAACATCCAGACCTCCCCATGGCATGCCTTTCTCCCTGCCCAGCCAAGCATGCCTTCGCCTGGGGCACAGCCTCTGTCTCCGTCCCCTAAGGCTCCTGGAGGGCCTTTTCCCCCCTTCTTCCTTTTAGAAAACCTCTCCTGTATGGTGTCAAATGTTCACTGTCAAAGAGTTGCCAGGGAAAAAAAAAAAGTTGTTTCCTATTCACACCATCGTCCAGCTGTAATTACCGGTGAGAAGAAATGGTAAAGGTTCCCAATTGCTTTTTTGAATTCATCTAAAATTAAGAGATTATAAGAGACAAGGACAATATTAAGAACCAAACGCCACCATCGCTGCCATCTAGTGGCTGAATGTATATTCAAGAAATTACACACTTCCTGTCAATGGGAAAGCGTTTTATTTTGAAAGCCGATCACTTGGAGACAGAAGACGGGAAGTGTAAATGTTGCTATGCAACGTGTTTCTGCAAACGTTAAAATACATCAAAAGATGATTGCGGCAACAAGGGCCAAAGGGAAGAAGATGTCAAAAGACGTTCTAGGTGGCAAATAAGTTCTGTTTGATTCTAGTCCTAACAAAAAGAGAGAAGAAAAAATCAATATAAATATTTTCGGAAATCTCTATGGGGAAAAATGAAGAGAGCCTGAAGGGAGAATACTGGAAACCCCCAAGAATGGGAGAATATCTGGGAAAATATCTGTGCGCATCTCAGTGCACAGATTGTGTGTGTTTGAGGTATGGTGACTCGTGTCACGAGTGTTTTGCGCAAGTCACAAAAAATATAATCTATAATTGTGTGTGAATGCAACACACGTACACACACGCGCGCACGCACACTCACTGTTCTTCGGCTTTAGAGCCACAAACAAAGAGCAGACCAACTTAAGACCCTGTGACCTTGTTCTCTCTCCGTCTCTCTGTGCTACACTCCTTGATATCCCGTCATTCCTTGTCCTTCATTTCTATGCAGGGGTTGACACTAAGGTCTCCGAGGCACTTGCCCATCGGGCAAGTGCAAGTCAGGTTCTACTTGCCCTCAGGTCATGGTCACTTGCCCCCCAGTTTCCAGGTGGTCCCCAGTTAAGTTGGTTAACCAGATGTAACTCTTGAGAACGTAAAAATGAAACCAAATGGACCCTTGCGGGTCCATTTGGTTTCATTTTTACACTCTCAAGAGTTAAAATTCATCTTAATTAGCCCAGGTCTACACTGTAGAAGATTAATGGTCATTTTGATGTGTTAATTTGCCTGTTTTGTTTCCCAAATCCAGCCTGGAATTGTGGATATCTAGAAAGCAGGGAAAGACAAGTGTGCACTATGTTGCACACTTGCCCGATCGGGCAACAAGGTAGCAGTCTTCACTTGCCCCACCATTTTTTTTTACTTGCCCCGGGCAAGCGGGCAAGTGTTAGTGTCAAGCCCTGCTATGCATTTGATAACTTCTATACACAAATGCAGTTTTCAAAAGATGGGCGATCGACAGCACAGCCGGTCCTCAATGTGTCTCTCTTTCTCCGCTCCTCCTACAACCTACTCTTTTTCTCTGCTGTCATCCCTCCATCCTCTCCTCCCGTGCGGTCCCCCAACACACACACACACACACACACACACACACACACACACACACACACACACACACATCCTTGTTTTTGGTCCATAGTGAGGTCTACAGTAAAATGCCTACAGACTGAGGACCACCACTTCTGATTGATTTACGAAAATACCAAGGGTCATTCTGGACACTTGGAGGCACCCTTATCCCAAACACTCACTTAGATTAGCTGAAAACCTCTTTTTTAAAAAATATTTTTTACAAACAAAGTGAGGACCGGGAAAAAACACACACACACACACACACACACTCCTGTTTGTTTCTGGGCATAGTGAGGACCGGCCACAAGCTGTAGATTCTTAACAGTTATTTCTATGTTGGTGTGTTGCTTATCTGAACTAGCGTTAATAATGAAAGTATTTAGATAAAATGTAATTATGTAACAAATGCATCTATTGCATCTATAGACCTGTAAACCATGTCTTTTGTTCAACTTGAATAAAAACATTTAATTCGAACTTGCGCTGCCTGTCCCCCCCCCCCCTTCTTGTGTAGATACACTGTATTAGCAGATTCAACCTACCATAAAGTACCTTTGGGATGGAGCCATCTGTGCGTTTAGTGTGTAAGCCAGTTATTTGTACTATGCTCAGCAGTGGGACAAATTGAATATAACAATTATAATACAAGAGAAGTTGGAGCACTTTTTACTTGCGTCTTCAGAGCCAAATGTTGAATTTACTACAAGTCACTATACCCTCACATGTCCTTCGAGAATCAGCATCTGTGATGGAGCCAGATAAATGTAAACACTAATATACATGCACGTTCCAGAGGTGGAAAGACACTGATGTAGTGAATCTAGAGATGGTTTCATTTCCCTTTATTGCGTACAACAACAACAACAACAACTTGTTAGGCCTCTTCCTCGTTCCCCCAGGGAGCTCCCAGGGATGATCCTAGCCGAGCAGTGTTGCCAACTGCCGAATTCCAAAATGCACTAGAGTAGTGGGTTTCAACCATTTTTATACCAGGGACCATTATTTATTCCTCATTTTAGCCAAGGACCACCATTTGATGTCGATTTTAGTCTCTCAGACTAATTTAGGTGAAATAAGTGGTAAAACGTTTGTCAAAATAGCATTTCTTCTAGATTTTCTAAATGTGTTGATTCTTGAAAATTAGGTAATTCAGATATAATATAATTTAACTCTTGAGAGCGTAAACTGAAACCAAATGGACCGTAAGGGTCCATTTGGTTTCATTTTACGCTCTCAAGAGTTACAGATCTATAAGGGGACCATTTGGTTACCAATGGTCCTTTCTAGGAAGGAAGGAGGACTCTATCATAGGAGGAAAAATGGTTAAAAACAAGGGTTTTGTCTCTGGTGACTGTCAACCAATTTCGCTCCAACTCAAAAGCACCAGATTTTCCGCCAGAAGATTTTCACTAATTTTGACGCTAGGGGGGTCTGAAAAAAGCCAAATATAGTGACAAATGCGCCTAGTATTATGTATATTATCCATGTCTTCATCCTAGCACTAGTCTTTGTAGGAGTCAGTACCATGTCACTACTAATGACACCAATTACTTTGCAAGCAAGATATCATAAGCTAACATAATAGATGTATATATATGTATACACAGACTGATAGAACATCAACATCACATTGTTACATGCACTGAAGGACCACAGCCAACCCATATACGTTTCAACCCTGTGGTATGCAGATATTTGAGATCTAATCTGTCTTTGTCACATTTATGCCAATATATGGAGATCTCGGTATTGTTATTCCTCCTTATATGCTGCCCAAAGCACTGTTGTTAACAGACAAACTGAGCTTGTTCCCAGCTACAAGTACCTTGGCACAATCATCGATAAGAAATTGAAATTTGACCTCAACACTGGCATGTTGTACAAAAAAGGTTGACAGCACCTACACTGTTTGAGGAAACTGGCTAAGTTCAATGTGGATAAAACTCTCATGAAACTGCTCTATGGTGCTTATGTTGAGTCTATTATTACTTTCTTGATTATCTGCTGGTTTGGTAATCTTAGCGTCAAGGATAAGAACTCCCTTGTGAGATTGGCACCCAAATGAACAGCCTAGACCACATCTATAATAAGCAGGTGTTCACTAAAGTTAAGTCCATTTAAGCTGATAGAGCTCACCCTCTATATGTTCATAGTACATACTGTTACCGTCTGGGCGCCTGCAAGCCCCCCTCATTCATAAGAATTGCTTTATGTTCCTTTGTCCCTAACTCCATCGGCCTGCTGAATGCTGCTGAGGGAAGGTTGGGGAGGTAGTTTTGCACTTCAGTACTTGGTGACCGTTTCAGCTCTGTTCTATCACTGAGGACCTGTCTGTCAATGCATGTGTAGCCCCAAACGAAATAACCAGCATGCAACAGCCCAGCTAATCGGGCACTGCCCTATACTTGCGTAATACTACATTCAGCTAACAAGATTTTGGAAGCAGGAGTGGGTGTTGGCCGGGCATTGACCAGGCCCACAAAAATAGGGTATGCCATCACAATTGAAGGCAGGGAACCCTCTTGGAAAAACCCAGTGGGTTAACCTTGGCAAACCACACAGATTACCAGTATGATGAAGATGAGCAGACTGCTCAAGATTTATTCACCACCTGTTTCCTATAGCCTACCGGACCACCCATAAGACTGCTTCTTTGACATAGGACCAGAGATGAATGCATGGTTATGTGATTTTTTTTTTACTTTGCCCACAAGCACTGTACTGCATCCAACAGTTCCTGGTTAATTGTTGACAGTGTAACACTGGGTCAATTATGACTTAACAACCCCACTATCACATATACTGTAGGAGTGAGAGATCCTATAAATACATTAACCACAGCATGAACCATATACTGTTACTGTAGGTACGGGCTCCGTATGAATAGAACCAGCGGCTGATGTATCAAAAGTGTAAAGTTTATTCACAATTAGAAAGACTACTTTAAAATACAGAAGGGAAGCAGGGGTTATATTAAGTCATATCAATATATATCATGATGCTCTAGGGCGGATGTATAGGCAAACAATAGTAATAGATTTACTGAGTCCTCTAAACTAAACAAACACTGCAAATCAACCAATCCAAATCAAAGGAAGTAACTTATGTAAATAAAGCAAAATAAAGTAAAGTAATCACGGCAAACAAAACTCAAATCATGCAAATAGTTAAATAATTAAATAATAATTAAAGGCCCAGTATAGGCCTAATAAGTTCTATTATTGCACACAGCCCGACTCATAATCATTGCAACACTCAAACTTTCAAATCCCTAATAAATATATGTATGTATATGGCACGTGGGAAAAACTGTGATTTAATGAGCAGATTGGTCCTCCAAGTCAGTATATTTTCAGCAGCCCACTGTATGTAGGAGATTTGTGAATAGCTCGTCTAAAGGACCTGGAGGCGCTGAAGGCTTGGTTGTTGCTTTCAGCCACTTTCAGCTCTTCTGCCTCACATAATTCAGTATTGTCGATGTCACCTTTGTAGGACTGAGCACCACCTGCCTCCAGCTCACAAACACTCTGGCACAGGCTCTGGCCAAAACAGTAGGCCTTGAGCCTGAACTGCCCTTGCATTAAATACCATACAACTCTATTTTGTATGGATTTTTTTATATATATATTTTGGACATTAAGGGGTTAATAATTAAAAATGCCCGAGGCATATCAGTGGGCACCCTCTTGAATTCTTAAGAGGTGACTGGCTACAAGAATCACTACTATATCACATATCCAAAACATTTTCTATCAATATTTATTTTAGCCAGTTTAAATACACTTATATTATGTGATTAGAATAGATGTTTGTGTGAGGCAAAAATCAGTATGATGCAATAATAGGATACTCAGATTTTTTTCTTTCACCTGTCAGAACAATTCACTGCTGTAGTTTCTGTAAGCTCAGTTCAACTGCTGCCCTTCCCCCATACTGCCACGGTTGGGTCGTTAATGTAGCAACACAGCCTAATTAACGACCCTGCACTCTACTCTATGAAGGGCAGAGCAGAACAGTTTGGAATTTGGAACAGTATCTCACACCTTGGACCTTGGTAAACCTGTGGAACTTTCTTTTTGTATTCTTATGAAGAAACCATGATGTACATTTTTACAACCATCATATGTGCATTATTATATATTAGTGCATATTGAAAAGTATGCCTTTCTGGAAAGCAATCCTTTGCTTTCCTGGTGCTTCCTGGCTGGTGCTCTCACCTGCAGCAACTAGTCCACTCTATTCACTGAACGGATCAAATTGGAACTTGGTGTTCCATGGCTCTGCAAGCTCACAGCACATTGTGTCTGCGTCGCGTTGTGAGCTTTTAGATCAGCTATTTTCAGCTTGTGGTGATGTGAGAGCCGAACTGAAAGCCTTCGCAAACAAAAGAAAATAACTGGTCTTGGCACCGTTCTGGGCTCTGTTAAAGAAGTGTTTCACCCCAGACTGTTTATAAGTTACTCCATTCAGTATTTAGGTACGTGGTGACCATTTTAACTGACTGGGGTGTTCACATGAGACTGAGTAGACCATAAGATGACCAATTTTTTTTGTTTTTTGTTTTTTTTCTATACTTGGTACACTGCCAAATCAGTTGATTTACAGTTAAGCAGCCAGTGTGGCCGAAATGCACATGATCGAAGTGGTTAATGCTTAAGTCATATCTCCAAAGTAAAGTACCATTAAGGATTTAAAGGTATAGTAAGTGGTTCAAAAACATTTTCTGTTAAAATGCTCCATTATAAGGTGTGCACTGTTGCACTTCACCTCACTGTAAAGTATGTGCATGCACAAATCACTAACTATACCTTTTATATAACTGTAGTGGGAAATGAGCCTTATACAATGTTTGGCTCTGAGATAGTGCAGTAGGATTGCCTGTAATCAATGCACCTGCGCAGCCCCCCCCCCCCCCCCCCAATCCCCCACTCCACTCTACTGTAGCATTTTGTAAAGCTGCTACAGAATGCTACGGTAGAGTGGAGTGGGGGATGGGTGCAGTCTAGCTGACAGTTCAACTCGGAGCATAAATGAAACAAGCTATGGAAGAGGTCAGACCAACTTTACACACAGCTCCAGTGTATACTGTACCCCAAGGTGGGCACTGTTGCACTTCACCCCACTATAGAGTATGTGCATGTGCACATCTTGTAACCAGGAGGACTGGAGGGTTTCCCAAATCACACAAATCACTTACTAGTGGGTAAATGGGCCTATGTTTGGCTATGAGATGTAGTGTAGTAGAATTGCCTGTAATCAATGCACCTGTGCAGCCCCCCCCCCACCACTCCAGTCCAGAAAGCTGCTACATCCAGTAGGATTTTCCAAATCGCCCAAATGACTTATGGTACCTTTTAGGAATCAAAGGTTCCTATTTTGGATAAACTTTATGAGCTTGCTGCTTTTTGCTGCAAGCTGGATGGAGCCTCCACACCAGATAAGGTACAAAAAGACTTTCTTTATTTGGACGATCCAAATAAAGAAAGTCTTTTTGTACCTTATCTGGTGTGCGGGCTCCATCCATTTTCATCCATTTCATTCTTTTAGCCCAGCACCCATCAGTCGATGTGCGTTGCCTATTGTCTTCTTCATGGTTCTATAAAAGGAACAGATTGTAATATTCTCTTAAAGTAGAAGATAAATATGGCATTTAAATACTTGCATACAGTCTAATATACTACCTAATAGAGCATTCAAATAATAAATAGCAAGCCAAGTAAAAGTAATTTCATAATATAATAATACCAAATCACATCTCAATCAAATGCATCCATCCATAAACATCAGAGTCAGGGCATTTGGACTTACATAGATCAATGTTCAAAGACGCATGGCATCATCATCAGTTTGTAGGAAACACAGCAGGCTCTGCTGGCTGTGAATTGTTTGGAGACAATAGAATACTGGGCCTGGGGATCCAGGCCTGTATGTAGACTGTGACAGGAAGTGAGGTGGTTGTAGGTTCCATGCAAAGGGGGTTCCACTGAACTTGTGTCTGCTTGTGGAGCGGAGGGGAAATTGTGAAGGAACCTTGTAGTTTGTGACAGGATGGGCAGCTATATAGCCAACATAGGCTAAGTGTTTATATTTATAGTCAGATGAAGGAATAAATACATTATCATTACAATATATCATTAGAATAAATAATGACAAATAAACCAGTATCCCAATGATAGTATAATGTGTGCTGTGATGGTAATAATGTGCTTGATGTAATGGATACTAATACTAGTTGCAAGTAAAATGCACCATCGGTGCATTTTACTTGCAACTAGTATTAGGCCTAACAGAGCAAAGCTCTGTTAGGCCTACCGTAGGTGTCCAAATTACAACTAATATCTGTAAGCTGGGGACTCTGTCAGGGGGACCTTTGCGACTACATGTAGGCAGTTATGAATTTGTTGTACTTCTTCATCAGAATCTGGTTCACACATGTTAGTTAGTTAGTTAGTTTATTTATTGTCCACAAGTGGAAATTTGTCTTTAGTCTCATGTACAAAAAACATTAAAAACGACAACAAGATCAACAACAAGCAACAAACATTTACACACAAAACATCTTAACAGGCAGAGAAGAGCACAACAAGGCATAATGCTGCACCAAGCCTTTGGAATAAAATATTTTTTAAAAATATTACGGCTACGGTTAAACTTTGGTGTTCTATAACGTCTACCTGAGGGGAGTAATTCGAACTCCCTGTGGAGTGGATGAGAGGTGTCGTTGCTGAGGTTACCATACCACATAGCTATGTTAAAGGTCATGATTCCCTCTATGAGGTTCTTGTAAACAGTCTCCATAATGTATTTGCTCACTCTGAAGGAGTTAAGCCTGCGCAACAAGTGGAGACGTTGGTTACATGATTTAAAAATATTATCTGTGTTATCATTGAAGTCAAGGTTGCTGTCAACAATAGATCCTAAGTATTTAAAGTTAACTATCTCTACATTTTGTCCCTTCATCTTAAAGGGCTGCACAGGGTCCTTTTCATAAATAACCAGTTATTTTGTTTTTGTTATATTAATATCTAAGGAGCTTACGTCGCACCAGTTTTGGAGAGAAGACACGTGTCCTCTGAATGCTTCTTCCCCCACTATTTCTCCCTTTTTTAGCATGGCAACCAAAGCCATATCATCAGCATACTTAAAGAGACTAAACTTCTCCTGATCTAATTTGAATTCATTAGTGTACAGGAGAAAAGTAAAGGTGATAGTATTGTCCCCTGCGGAGCACCTGTGTTAAGCACAGTGATGTCAGAGCGGGTGTCATTGACACGGGCCTGTTGAGGACGGTTAGAGAGGAAGTCTCTGACTAGGTGGATGATACCACCATTAACCCCTATATCAATGAGTCTCTGCAGGAGAGTGTGTATCTGCATGCTATTAAAAGCAGAAGTAAAATCAATAAACAGGACCCTGGCATAGTGGGTGGGAACTTGGATGTGCTTAGTCAAGGTGTTGACCAGGCTGACAGTTGCATCATCAGTTCCCCTCTGACTTTTATAAGCAAATTGTAGATGATCAAAACAATTAGAAACAGACTCTGTTATTAGTCGAGCTATATTCTCTCTCAAAACATTTCCCCAGAATAAAGGTAAGGGCAATGAGCCTGAAGTCTTTCAGTTCAGTGGCTCCAGGCTTTTTGGGAAGAGGTACAATGCAAGACATTTTCCATCCGTTGGGCATAGTTAAAGAATCAAGCAGGTACTGAAAAAGCTCCAAAAGAATACCTTTAAGTTTATAAATGTTTTTTAAAGAACTCTGCCTCTCAGGCCATCAGGCCCAGGAGCAGAGTTGGGCTTGATACAGGACAGGCTAGTTACAATCTCATGTTCATTAAGTGTAATAGGGACATATTCAGGCATGGACCTACACACATTATCACGCTCAGTACTGAAGTCGTTATTATCAAAGCGACTAAAAAAGATGTTTAAGTCATTAGCAAAGGATGGAGAGGGGTGACAGGGGGGTGCACTTTTGCTTAGAGTCCCTGGCCATCATCACCTTTAAACCTTCCCATGCTTTCTTGGCATTTCCTGAAAAGTAGTGATGCTCCACTTTATCCTTGTATTCTATCTGTCTCCAGCTCGCATCGCATTTCCTCCTTACAGTCCTCTGTCCAGGTCACAATCTCAATTTTTACTGTCTTTTCCCGTTTCAGCCGAGCCCTGTAACGTGGAAGAACATGTACGACCTTGTGGTCTGACTTCCCCAGGGCAGGCTTGCAGGTGGCTTTATAGGCATCGGGTATGTTGCCGTAGCACTTATCCAAAGTGCGTGCCAAGCGCGTCGGACAGTCTACATACTGATGTAGGTTGGGGAGGTGATCGGACAAGTCACAAGAGTTAAAGTCCCCAATAAGCAGCACGGGTTGATTCGCTGCACGGGAAAGCGGACGCATAGCGCGTATTTCTTCTTTCTTGTTTGTCAACGAGCAAACATTAAAAAGAGTTATTACCGGCAAGGGGGGGTCTGCTGCCTCGTCTCCTTAGCCGTTCTCTCACTCCGCCTCTCGATCCTCTTTTCTTGAATTTAGTCCATTTTCGCGTTCCGGTATTTTTAATTTCTGGATACTTATCCAGCGAGTCGAAGTCAGAGTCTCCTGGTCTGGCTGGTTGCCTGAGTGACAGGAGCTGGTCCTGGCTGCAGGTGAGGACACCGACCTTGCCGTTTAAGCTCCATACTTTAGCGATTAAACAGCTGACAAGGCACATAACCAGCCACAGTATCATACCGATCTTGAACTTCATTTTGACGAAAAGAGAATGCGGGTTCAACCACTTAAAACAACGTAAAACATAACAAAACAAAAGACGAGACAGAGAGATGAGACACGGGTCGGCAGCAGTGCAATGTAATGTAAGGCTGAATTTCACCAATCTGTCCTCCCTCTGGCATTTTGTAAACAAATGGGCAGGGCATGGGCAGCCCTTGTGAGGATGGGGGGTACTAGGACAGGTAGGCCCTCTCTAAACACAAGTTAAGCTCCCCCGGAATTCCCATAGACTGCCATCATAAAAATCGACCCGGAAGAAAGGATACTGAAAATCGCTTGCAACTGGTACATGGGGTGACAGTTCATCAGACTTGGGGTCTGTTACTTTCCTTGCATTACTTTAGAAAAGGTAGTGACTCAATATGATGTTATTATAACAACTCAAAAGGTATATTAATGACATAGTACAATGTTGAATGAAGAATTGTGCTCTTATATACCTGCATGTGAGAAGTAACAAAGAAGAAACCTTGAACCTTATAACTTAATCTGTAATTATTATTGGAAGTTATATTCAAGCATGTTCAAGGCCATGAATAATTGTGAATGTCAAGTACAAACCATTTATTCCATTTTTGGTTATGCATTCTGGCACAACATAGCTCCATTATGCTTAGCAATAAGCATAAAGGAAAGTGAGGACCGGCCGAAACGACCGACCACAGCGCTGTAGGGGGGCGCTGTGGAGCCCGGTCCTCACTTTCCAAAGGTCCTCACTCTGTCGGGTTAACAACGAAGTCAGTCCTCACTATCCCCCAATAAAGTGAGGACCAGCAAAATGTCCTCACTTCCCAAACGGTCCTCACTCTGTGAGTCGAAAGCACGTGTGTGTCCTCACTATGTACCAAAAACAAACACACACACACACACACACACACACACACACACACACACACACACACACACACACACACACACACACACACACACACACACACACACACACACACACACACACACACAGCCGTGGTAACACAACACTGACCAGTGGTGCCCGTTGCCATGACAACGCCTCCCCAGAGGAAGCCCGTTAGACTGGTCCTGAACCACTGACAGGGAGAGAGGAGTCCTTCCTCCCGGAGCCGCCCCGCGCACGTGAGCATACACGTGAACGCACTCACACCCACCGATTTGGATTAGAGGCACCAACATCGTAGGACAGGGGTTTTCAACTTTTTGGATACCAGGGCCCACAATCTATTCAGCATTTAACCCCGTTCACCATTTGATGACATTTTAGCCCCACCGACCCCAAAACTAAAGATTTATTGTGATTTTGTCCACAATTCCAGTCTGGATTTGGGAAAACAGTCAAACATACAGGTGAAAATGACCATTAATCTTCTACAACGTACATTCTCTAGTTGTGTAGACTTGAGCTAATTCAGATGATGGGTATTTTAACTCTTGAGTGTAAATGGACCCGCAAGGGTCCATTTAGTTTCATTTTTACGTTCTCAAGAGTTACATCTGTTGACTACCGGTAACTTAGCTAGCGACCACCTGGAACACTCTCAAGGACCACTGGTTGAAGAACACTGCTTTAGGATGTTGCTGTTTTTATAGAACAATGCTAGTTTTAACAGCATATTGAGTGATTTCACTTAACTCAAATATTATTATTTTTTATTATTGGATAATCCTCCCTACAATGTGTGCACTGACCATATATAGAGTTCCTCCCTGTCCCCAGTGAAATCCTGGGATCATAATACCCTAGTTTCTGTTTGGGCTTTGGGAGAAAGGCCTTCCTCCAATCAGGATCGAGTGTAGTGTTGATCACCCAAATCACTAAATGCTCCTTTTAGCCCTTCACCAAGTCCCTCTCCAATCTGTCCTTGTCCAGTTAGTAGAGAAAAGCTTGACCTGCACAGACTAAGCCCCAAAGGGTGAGGTTTTGAGAAGTGCTCATTGAATATCCTTTATATTAGTTAGTTGCCGTTAGAAAAAAACTGTTATACTCACTATATTCTAAATTTGTGTTTCCCTCTTCTTTTTTGGAAGCCTTACACTACAACACTGGTTTTGTTTTTGTATTTTTATCTAAAATTGTTTTTTCCTCATACATAGATTTGTTCTAAAATTATGTTTTTAAATGTATAAAAATATTTTATTTTATTTCCTATGTATGAAAAGCGAAAGGGACTTTGACTCGAGTTGTTACAACTAAATCAGTCTGTGATCCACAAAAAGGGACAGTTTACGACTATAAAGGGTGCCCACACTCTTTTGACTTGAGAGCTACTTTCAAAATGACTGGCTCAACAAGATCTACACATCAAAAATGTGTTTGTTCCATTACTGAAAGTGAAAATCCATTTCAATGCCCCCTAGAAAGTTTGAGCTTTGAAATAGTTGGTGATGGTGTTACTTACTGTTATAGTGTTTAATAATAATAGAGGGGGAGAATTGGAAGTTTTCCTGTGTGCTATTACTGACGTTTGAAAACAGTATTTGAGGTTTGAGTTGACAGTTCGTGAACTAAAAACTTTTACGTTCTTGTCCACAATTGGGAAAGAGAACTGGCAAAACGTTGGTCAAAATAACAATTATTCTCCATTTTCTAATTGTGTGGACTTAAAAATTATGTAATTCAGAGATATATATATATTAATGGTGTTGATTTTTAACGCGTTAACGGCGTTGATTAAATTTCTACGTTATTTGCGTCAAATTTCTTAACGCAATTAACGCACATGCACGCGCGTGCGCACGCTCTTGCGTGCGCACGCTCTGTCTCGGATGTGATTCCACTCGCTGGCGACTCTATTAAAGGGGGACAACAAATAGGGACAAAGTTGCGGAATGCATTGGAGTCTATGGGCTCGAGCGAGTATATCAGGGCTACTAAACTGGTGGCCTGACATCTCCGTTCACTTCCATGGAATGGTCTAATGGCGGCTGCTCTTCATTTCCACTGAGCATGAGTACAGCTAACTGAATAGCAGCGCACGCTCTGTTCTGTGACCCCTCAATGTCGCTAGTCTGTCACTAGTCTCTATGGTCCCTTCCACTTCCCTTCCAGAGGAGATCTACTTCCTCCACGTGAAGTGAGATGTATGTAAACAAACCAAACACGGAGCTCTTTTGGATCACTCCCAACTATTGTGGTGTGAATGAATGAATGAACGAATGAATGAACGAATGAATGAATGGTGTGTTTGTTTAACCGCGTCGCCATCGAAACTGAGAAGAAAAGTTGATTCAGAAAATCGCCAGTTTAATAACGAGTGGACCGAGAAATAATGGCTAAATTGAAACTCCATAGGGAGCGCAGGCAGACGTATTTGCTCTGTAACCAAGTCAATGCTGTCGCAAAATAATCCGATGGTAAGAGACGGCACTGTTGCATGGATTATTGTCAAGAAGAAAAAAACACCCAGAGATGATGAAGAGTCGAGTGCATGCTGGCTGCAGGAGGTAGATTTCTATTTCTTTCCCTGTTTACCTCTACTATGATGTTCTGCTTTTGGCGTTGCATTAGTGAATATTTGTATTTGTCTGTCTTGATGAAATGAACGCGGTGGGCCCTATTGTATGGCCACTGGCCAGTCAAAGATGTGCCATCACTGTCATTAGTTGCCTGTGTGTAGGCTAGTCCTGTCCCCTGTTGCAAGTCTTTTGAGAATTAAAGAGAGAGCACAATAAGTGTGCCTTAGATGTTGTGATTTGCTGCTGTTGTGCAGATAAGAACAACCTTTTCATAAGCTGCACTATAAACGTGTATTTTGATTTGGTTCAAATATGATGCATGTTAGAAAGACCAGATGCACATTGCACTTTTCTTATAAATGGAGCATTTTAAAAGTGAAATACTTTAAAAAATGTGGCTGTGTGTGTACACAGTATGTGTCATGGTAGAGAGTAGTCTCTGTGGCAGTCTGGCCCCCGGGCCCCTTGGGTTTTTGGCAATGCGGACTCCTGAACAATTTAGTTGAATAGCCCTGCTGTCTTTCCATTTCCGCAACAATACACAGGAAAACATGGCATATTGTCCGAAATAGTCCGAATGGTGATTAAAGGTAGGGGAAGTGATTTGAAATTCATGGTGTAGTACCAGCCTGGTGCACTAGGGGCCCCCAAAAGTAGCTACACTATGTGAACCTGCTGCTCTCTCCTGATTGGAGGAGAATTGTGGTGACCTGGGGAACTTTTATTAGCTCCTCTGCTAACGTGGGGGAGGGGGAAACTCCATATGTGGTTTCCACACCTTATAATAGAGCATTTTAACAGAAAAAATATATTTTTTGGGTGATATCTGACAAAAGTGAAATCACTTCCCCTACCTTTAATCATGATTAAATTAATTTTGAAGGTGTGATTAATTTGATTAAAAATTTTAATCATTCAACACCCCTAATATATATATATATATATATATATATATATATATATATATATATATATATATATATATATATATATATATATATATATAATTTTTTAAAATATATACATAAAATGAAACCAAATGGACCCTTACGGGTTTCATTTTACCGCTCTCAAGAGTTATAGATCTATATAAGGGTCCAAGTGCTACCTGCACTGCCTGTGTGATCTACTGGTAGATCAGGATCTACCTTTTGAGCACCCCTGGTTTACGATATTAACTATGTTAGTGGTACCAGCACACACAGTGGTACAGCAGAGGGATGCACTTACGTGAGCTGACAGTGTCCACATACTGAGGCAGGTATGGAGCCCACAGGTCAATGGTATCCTTACGCCCCGATTGGCCAATCCTCCTCAGCTCGGCCAATAAGAGGGCCTGGGCTGCCTCTCGTACCTAGGACCAGGAAGACGAAATACAAATCAATTCACAAGCATAGCACTGCTAAATACGGTTCTCTTATGTGGAAACACTAGTATGTGTGAGTCTTGTGGATTGTTTTTACATTTTTAATAAACTCCTGTACTTTAAAAAAAAATGTTTTTAATAGTCTGTAGTTCTTGTAATGCCTTCAGCTGCAAATAAAGACTGATTGTAGCAGAGTTAATATAGACCTACACAAATAAACAGGACTATAGCTTTTCACTACTACTGTGCGCGTGTCTGCGAGTGTGTACATGCGTGCATGACAGGGGCGTTTTTGCCATTAGGCAGACTAGGCAGTTTGCTAGGGCGCCATGAGGAGAGGGGGGCGAGGGGAGGGGGGCGACCACCAGGAGTGCTTACCCGATACCCGCTTAACTCTCTTACTGGCCATGCCACTATTCCTCATAATGCCAACAACTTACCCCAATTTTCACATTTTTTATTTATCAAATTAATGCCAATAAAATAAAGCATATGAAATACTCGTCATTTGTAGAGTTGATCATATACTATATGATAACACCCAGTAGGTGGCAGTAATGCGGACGATGGCCGGAAATGAAGCCCATTTCCGGTCATAGAGTAAGAGTACTTCCTGTTTATCCGTGTCTGAAATTAATGTCACAATCATTGGGGATTAAATAAAGCGTCAAAAATGTGCCAAGGGCATCAGGGCATTAATTATTTAAAGCATAAAATGTGTCAAGGGCAATAAGAGGGTTAATAAGCCTAATATGGATACATTATACTCATATAACTAGAATTGCACATTTAAAACGCATAACATGTTCTTTATTTTAAAAATAGTTCATAATTTTATCCCTTGGGGGGCGCCATTTTACAGGAGATTTTCCCTGGAGCCCCAGGGAAAATCTTGCCTAGGGCTCAAAATTGCTTAGAAACGCCACTGGTGCATGAGTTACCTCCAGACAGCGGTCTTGCCATCTCCTGGCTAACATCTCCAACAGGGGAGGTCTGAACTTGTCCAGACCCAGAAGGTCTGGCAGCATCACACAGTGCATGGCAGCCAGCTGACTCCAACCTGCACACATTGAAACCAAGACGCACACCAACAACAACAACAAAAGAACAGTCAGGACAACAATCAAGGCAGAGCAACGAACGCGACATTTATCCGTCTCTTTCTCACAGAGAACAATGCAACCGCCATATGGAAAACACCAGAATATACCCCCAACCCCCACCATATCAAACAAATTAAAATTAAAGGAGAATTCCACCCATTTTCATTTTTTTTCTGAGAGCGTACAAATGCAACCAAATGAACCTGTTAAGGTTCATTTGGTTGCATTTGTACGCTCTCAGAAAAAAGAAGCATCTAAAGAAATCCATTAACATGGTGAAAATACATCTTGATGATGTCATCAAGATGTATCACCATGTTAGTGGCTTTCTTCAGATCTCCATTTCTTGCGAACACAGAATGGGGGAATTTATTTATCATGTCCACCCAGCACCTCTAGGGTATACTAATGACATATTAGAATGTTGAAAATGGGTGGAGTTCCCCTTTAACTAATTTTGAGTTTCCATACTGTGTGTTTAGATGAAGGGGACTTTTCATTACATCAGGTTTTTGTAGAGTTATAGTGGTTTCCATATTGCAGAAGCACCCTCCCCACACACATACACACACTTCAATAAAGTATTCAAAACAAATTAATGACAACACATACTGAGGGATGGCAACTTATTGAAACCACCAGCCTCCGGGCAAGGGCATTTCACTTTCTGTGCAACATGACTATTGCCAGAACTTGGAAATGGACTAATGGGAAAACAGTACATAATAGCAAACAGAAAAAAGGCAATACCTTGACATTGTGAGTTTTAGTCTTTCATTTTTGTCAACAAGAACGTCATTTTATTTCATGCACACGGCACTCGTCGCCATTGAAAACATAATGGTGTAGTTACCAGCAAGCTAGCTTTTAAGCTTCTTGGGTCAAGCTATAATGTTTGGTTTAAAAGGAGAACACAAACGAAGAAAAACAAAACTACAATATAAAAATAACAACATGTAAACAGAACAGACATGACCATACAGAAACACTGTATGATGGAAATACTAGAAACTCAACATATCAAGGTGCCACTTAAAGTTCCAGTCCCTGTTGTATTTCTCTGAGCCACAGATGTTTACAGATATCAAACATACATATATATTTAAGTATATACCGTATACTGTGTAAATATATATTTCCTTCCCACAAAATAAACACCACATTTTGATAGTAGAAATGGGTCAATGTAAAAATCTATACAGTGATGGTCAACATGAACCAAATGTTGTATATTCACATATATCAAGACACAATTAATATATGAGCTTGATTAGCCATCATTGAGACTGCAGAGGTTCAATTCACACACCATCACAAGATGGTGTCGCTTTCCCACAAGAGATATCTTTATCAAGCGACACTTTCATGCAATGGCATATGAATTGACATACGTTACGGTAAGACCAACAGATGTGCTTAATGACAACATGAGCAACAAAGAAATTCAATCAAAATTTCTTTGCTAGTCGTGACTAAGGTAAACTTACCTTACTTAATACCTTACTTAGTGTACAGGGGTGGGGGTAGGGGGGATGGTAGGGACTGTTCACTAACAAACGCGATAGAGAAGATTCGTTCAAACATGTGGCCAGTGTCTTACGCTCCTCGTAATTTGCTTGGATCCCAGGCCAGCATGCCGGTCCATCACTAATTCTAGTTACAAAAAAGTAGTTCATGTCCCGCCATAAATTAATAACAAACTCCATGAAGCCTTAAGTTTGTGAGGCCCCTTTTTTCAGTCAATAACTTGATGCTGCACTTGGTCATCACAAAGCATAAACTCAGGCTTTAAGGCTTCTGTAAGGACACTGACAACATGTTGAGAACATGAAATGATTTAAAGACAAGGTAGTTCCTTTTTTATTTTTACGGTTGACATATTCCGATCTAGAGGACATAGTGAAGGAGAAGTCTATAATCTAGCTGGTAGGGTTCTAGAACACTTGATGACATGAACTCTAGATGAGTTCATAGTGAAGAAGTCTAGAACCTAGGTAGGGAATTAAGCTCTGTGAGCATGCTTGCTTTGTTTGTCTTGCATTTAATAATTGCATTTAATAAAAAAAAACATTATTATTAGTATTATGTATTATGCATGTATTATCTTTTACAAAATATTGTCTTTTAACACCATCGGGGGTAGCAAAAGGCACTATTTTTTCCCTAAAACCACAAAAAAGAGGAAAATGAGGACATTCATTTGAAATTGAGAATCGGATGGAGAAAAGAGAAAAACAAAAAATAAAAACAGCAAATGCAAAAGACTGCATTACAACTGGGAAATTTACCGAAGGCAGAATGTCAGAGTTGGTGGTTAAAAAAAAGACAAAAGATAAATCATTTTGCCAAGAGGGAATGGGGCGTCCACAAGAAATGCTGCTTCTACACAAATACACAGTATGTGTTAAACGGTGCCTTTATGTCAAAAATGAGTTTTTAGGTAAATTAACCTCAGCATGTTGCTTATTTGTTTTTATGTATATGTATATTTGTTTAACATACTCCCCATAACCTCCAGTGAACAGAGCAAGCATGCAAACAAGAGTTGGTAAAGACAGACCAGGATAGACAAAAAGGCACAAAGACAGACAGACATACAGAATTATACTAGACAGCACAGAAGTCAAAACTGTGAATGAAAACTAAACAATTATAAGCAGGAACCTGGGGCTGGGGGTCAATTCTCTTTCAAAATGTCTTAATGTTTAAATATTTTCTTTTCTTTTTCCCCCTACAATGACATGTCCAAAATTAGGACAGCAGGGAAAAGTGGTTAATAGTATACGAAGAGAACAACATAATATACGATAACGCAACACACTGAACTAAAAATTCTAACTAATGATTGTCTCGCAGCATTTACAGTATGTGGTTAAGACAACTCAAAAAGGAGTTGAACCCAGCCCTGGAAGGCAGACAGACAAGTTAGCATAAAGACTGACAGACAGACAGGCTGACAGTTAGACAGACAGAGACAGACATCTGGGATAAGGCGGAACAGGAATAAGAGAAGAGTGGTGATTGACAGAAGTGAGAATACGAGAGAGAAAGGAGCGATAGCAAGGGGAGACCCTCCATGGAGTGTGGTACAAATTGCAGTGTTTGTTAAGTCATTTGGATTGCATTGTTGTTGCGGTTTATATAATGCAGATGTCTAGGCATATGGTGTTGTGTTTACATATTGTACAAAGACATTTTTATGCTGCCCGGCCTTACACGTCATTTGCAGCAACATTTCACTTGCAGTATCAACGTCACCAGGCTGCCAGTCTGTCCGGCTCAGCAATGTTTTGGGCTATGAGTTTATAGTGTGCGCATTTATTTCACATAATATAATGTGAATTATACACATAGCTCTGTTTGTTTTGACAATAGTTTTTGATTTTAGTTTTTAGTCATGTTTTTTTTTTCATATTTATGTACTGCATTTGTTAATTTGTTCGTGTGAAAAAGATTGACTGAAGTTATCTGATGCCTTGAAGTGTAAGATTGAACTTTCATGGTCTATCCTATCATTCATATATATATATATATATATATATATATATATATATATACACATACATACACACACATACATACATCTATAATAAAAGCAAAGTGATTTCTGGGGGGGGGAAATAGCAATATATCTACAATAGCAATATAACCACAACATAATTAATAATCTCAATAATAAATAAATATAATATAAAATAAATATAGATGTTTAGTCGCTAACATCTTAATCTAGTTTTTATTTGTAGACAAAATTGGCCGTGTGTTTAGTGGGGGTACTAGTCACAGGTTATTCGACGAACACTAGTTTTAGTCGCCTAAATTAACAAAACCGTCAGTTACGTGGTCCTGTGTGATTGTGGAGAGCCTCCCTGCCAGAGAAAGAGATGGAGAAACAGAGAAAGATCAAGGCGAGAAGAGAGAATATAATTCATATTCCAATGTACAGTGGTGTCACTTGTAAGAAGAAAATAGCCTTTCTTCAAGCTCACAAGGCGAAGAGATGTTGGGCTTGGAGATCGACTAGTTGATAAGTGATACTGTCACAAAATTAACAAAGACAGAACACGAGAGGGGGTGGTGAGAGAGAGAGAGAGTAGGGAATTTGCAAACGGGGATCGATAAAACGCACCTCATTTTTTTTTTCAATGAGACCAGCGTTTTTTGTACTAAAAGTCGTGGTGTGATAAAGCAAGCATATTTATACAACCACAGTTGTTGAGCTCACGGTCGTTTTAATGCACACGCCCATGACTCACGAAAAAACCTGGACTCTGTTTTTTAGCTTTTCTACGTTCACGTTTTCGCAGCACCGTTGAGAAGACCTGGTACAGAGTTGACGCTGATCCAGTGTTTATCGCTCCCCGTCTGAAAGGCCCCAGAGACCCAAACAAACAGACCAGATGACACAAGACAGATATACAGAGACAAGGAGACAGACAGACAGAGACAAATACAGTGGATACGTGTTTGTGATTGGTTGAGAGTCATATGATCCCTAAAGCAGCGGCAGCCAGCCAGCCAATCAGTACCTTCGTTGACTGAGGGGAAATTATATGAAGCTTGGCCCGGGCCAGGGGACACAGGGACCCCCTGAGAGAGACCCCCGGGGGGCCCTGATCCCCCCTGGGCAGTAGTAGTAGAAGTGGTGGTGGCTGAGGCAGATGCAGCAGCTTGCAAAAAAAACAGAGTGGAAGAGAGGAGAGAAAGAGAAACAACAGTCAACAGAGGGGAGGAAGGAGTAAAAATAATATGATGGGAGAGAGAGGGGAGGTGGTGAATATACAATAAATGATTTCAGAAATTAAACGAGAGCTGAACGCAAACAGGGAACGCACGACAGAAAGCAGGAGCGCGAAAACTTAATGTGAAAGTAGAAATGAAAGTAGAACGTGGACCATGAAATTAATAATTAATGTTACATTCCATCCATAAATACGAGGAGGATTGAGGCAAAGACAAACCAAAAGAAAGAAAGAAAGAAAAGAACGTTAAGGACATTAAAAGTTCAAGGAAAAGAAAGATAGACAGAAAAGGCAAACTTGTTATTTCCCCAGCAAGTACCCTGTAAGGAGAATTGATAACTCCAACATCAATTAATAGCCTATCTCCTTCATGTCTTTGCAGTTTTGACCTATCATGTATTTTATGTGTGATGTGTGGATAATTATTTATTACGGTATATCCTCTATGGAACCCCAGATTGTGCAAACAGTCTTAGTTGTCTTATTTGACTGAATAGAAACATTGGTGTTAAAATGGCATTAAATTGACTGTTCATAAATAAAACATTGTCTACATTTAAATGCACATAGAAATCATGAGATTACCATACACTGGAAAATATGACAAATTAAATTCTACATCATGCAGCATCATCTTAGTATATCATATTTAAATAATGCAAGCATATTGATATATTCATACCAAAATTAAAAATCTATACAAAAACTCAAAAGTACAATGACATTATACACATAAATACTTCATAAATCTTTTTTTAGCACAATTTCTATTCAAATACATTCAAGAACCGAACCATCAAAACCACGCTGAAAGCAAAATGTAAGCCAATATTTGAGCTATATAATAATAATTATTATTATAATAACAGTCAGATGGAAACAAATAGTAAGCAAGTAATGTGAAAACAAACCTGAATAAATATAATAAGCTTATGATGGGGCAGCAGTGGCTCAGGGGTAGTCACTGGATGGTAACCCCAAGGTTGCAGGTTCGAACCCGGGTTCCCCCAGAGTTAGTGTTGACGTGTCCCTTAACACCTAATTGATCCCCATGTGCTGGTCATTCATGGTTTCTTCCACCATGGGATCTGCTAAAGCGCCTTGGATAAAGGCACTATATAAATGCATCATTTACCATTATGAAATGAGAAAGTTGAGATACGTTGCACAACTTTATCTGTCAGGTTGAGATAAATCTGGCAGGTACATTCTGTGTTTCCCCTGTTGATGATGCTAAACCCATTCAGGCCAGGAATCAATTTTTGGATTCTGTACAGTATGTACAGTATGGAAATAGTCAAGTTTTTCATACCAAGTAAAGTGTGTTAATGCCGCATCACAATTATTTTATTGACTAACAACGTGGCTATTTCAAAACAGCAGATGGTATAACACAGACATACGACTGACATACAGAAGCGATTACAGCACGCTCTGCTTGTGCAAGAAAATGATCAATCAGGATCTGACGTTAACCATGAAGTGAATGTGGGGATAGCCTTGGTTCCCAGGCTTACTCAATCTACAAAGAGAAAAGCCTGGTCACACGTGTCGGTCAGAACATCCGTCAGATGCATTTTACCTCAGATTTGGCACTACTTTAGAACTAATCCTGCATCTTTAGACCAAAAAATGATATCTTCCACAGCGTAGGTCTTGCCCAGCATGAGGTGACTTAAATCACTTGAATCTTTGCATGTGTATACTATACAGTATATACAGTGTATAACTTTGACATGAAAAACTATTGAGCACTGCTGATAGCTTTTTTTTTTTTTTTTTTTTTTAGCAAACTGTTTAGAAGACAATTTATTGTAGAATCGGGTCGTCAGGTCTCAAAGGTACAGTAAGAGATTTAACTAAATTCAAATAGTTATTTAATTGAATCCTCCCAACTATAGTGTGATGACCATAGAAAGAGTTCCTCCCTGTCCCCAGTGAGTCCCTGGGGTCAAAAAACAAAAACAAAACAAAACCCTAGTTTAAGTTTGGGAGGAGCCTTTGGTCCAATCAGGATCAAGGGGGCAGTCCTATATAACAGTCCATGTATATGTGCTGTTGCCCCCCCCCCCTGTAAAGTGTGTGCATGTGCACATCCTGTTAATAGGGGGACGGGAGGGTTTTCCAAATCACCAAATGCTCCTTTAATGACAGAGGTACAAGGGGAGGAGGGGGGCTGGGGGTTCAGAGAAAGGGGAGCTGCAGGAGGAGGGGTATTTGGGGGTGTTCAGAGGGGGTTCATGGAGGCGGGCGGGGGGTTAAGCGAGGCGTTTCAGAGGTCAGTGCGGGGCATTTCCCTCTGAAAAGGTGGTGAATAGGCGTGTGGCATGAATGAGGACACCAGCAAACACACGCCTGTCACACTCCGCCTACATTATGGAGGCACAATAGCGTGTGCGCCCCCACCCTTCCCACACACACGCGTGCACATACGCGTGTGTTTACGCATGTGCGTTGGTGAGAGTCAATGAAAACTGCGTGAATCTATGATCGAATGAGCACGTGCGTGTGCGCGTGTGATGGGGACGCTGTGTGGCTCTGTACATAAGCAGGTGTGCATGTGTGCGTGTGTCCATATGCGTTTGTGTGACATGTCTCTGTGTGTGTGTGTGTGTGTGTGTGTGTGTGCGTGTGTGTGTGTGCGTGTGTGTGTGTGTGTGTGTGTGTGATTATCTCCTGAAACATTCAGCTGTATGGTGATTGTGTTTGTTAAAAGCTTCATGTTATCTGGCCAGAGAAGGAGAGCTTCTCTTTCATCAGACGTATTATCAGGGAATAAGAGACAGTTCATTCACAGACAAAAGAAGAGACAGAACAGGACCGTTCACGGAGCTGCTTTCTATCCAAGTGGTGGATAAAGTATCTCTCTGCTATCAGGAAGAAACCACTTAAATCCAAAAATGTTCATTTTTCAGGACATGATAAATACACTTCTTTTTTCAGGAAATTAAGGAAACTTTATAGATTGAAAACAAAGCCGATAAGGCCTCATAAAAGGTGGTGGAGCTGGTTTAGCAGACAGTTTGAGGGTCCAATGGAGTGTTTGAACCAAGCACTTTTTACTACTTTTCATCGGTTCAATATTATTTTCCAAACAACACACAGATGTAAAGGGTCTCCAGTAGCATTTATGCACAAAATAGGGGGGGGGGGGGGATAAAAGAAAAAGAAAAGAATTCAATAAGAGTAGTACCGAGTGCAGTATTGCATCCCAGGAACCCTGGACGGTGACATGATCCTTGTTTTAGTAAGTCTAAGGATGCAGGATGCAGGCTAGATACATCACTGCAGGTTACA
This sequence comes from Benthosema pterotum, assembly GCA_039105355.1. Lineage (NCBI taxonomy): Eukaryota > Metazoa > Chordata > Actinopteri > Myctophiformes > Myctophidae > Benthosema > Benthosema pterotum. The sequence goes on from CM076985.1 coordinate 29,122,949, forward strand.
ACTCATTATATTAATATTAAACAATAAAAGATACATTCCTGGAAGAAAAGAACTCAGCACTGTGCTGGCAACATTATCACATGAACAAAAAGCAAACAAACAAACAGACTAAAAAAGACCCAAGTAACCCCCACACTTTTTTTTCTTCCACTGTCCATCCTCTGACTTGTAGGCTTATCCCTGCAATACGAGTCCTATCTTCCCCTTTCACCTAATGTGTGTTCTGCCGTGCTGCCCGGTAAAAATAAGTCATAACCAATCTCCAAGCTCACAGTGTTTTGTGATGAGCTTGGAACGGGGTTTACTTTGAATGCAAATTAGTTTAGTCTTAGCTTTTTGAATAAAGGTCTGAAATGCTTTACTTTTAGTCTAGTTCATAGTTGAGTAAATATGATTACGATTTTAGTTTTAATCAAATTAAATGCATTTTCGGTGAAATGGAAATGACCGATTTTTATTTAGCTGCAGGATGAAAATAGCATAATCATTTAGCTGCAGGCTGAAAATAGCATAATCATTTAGCTGCAGGCTGAAAATAGCATAATCTACAAGCTCGGTGACATCCCACGCAACCCATTCGTTCAGTTAGCCAGTTGTTCTACTGGATCACTTCTCCACGGTCGAACAATTCAATCTAGTTTTTAATTTGTTGACAGAATTGTCAGTATAGTTAGTCATCGCTTTAGACATCATAGCTTTGTTCTCCACCTCACTTTCATTTAGTTTTCCGTCATAGGGGTTTTCAACAGGTGGTCTGGGTCCCTGAGATGGTTCCAGGTGGTCCCCAGAAGTTGGTTAACCAGATGTAAAGACGTTTAACCAGATGTAACTCTTGCGTAAACATGAGGAAACCAAATGGACCCGCAAGGGTCCATTTGGTTTCATAAATATTCATCATCTGAATTAGCCCAAGTCTACACAACTAGAGAATATAGAAGATTAATGGTCATTTTGATCTGTATGTTGGTCTGTTTTGTTTCCCAAATGCATATTGTGGACAAAAAGCAAAAGAAATCTTTAGTTTTGGGGGCCTGTGGGGCTAAAATGGCCCAAATGGTGGTCCGTGGCTCAAATGCTGAAGAAATAGTGGGCCCTGGTATGAAAAAAGTTGAAAACCCCTGTTTTACACGAAGGAAACCAACACTGGCGAGGACTTGTGCGCGCCACCGACATAATACAAATGGGGCTTTAGCCTCCTCTTGCCCCCATACCCCCCACCCCATCCCATCCTCCTCCTCCTCCTCCTCCTCGCCTGGACCCTCCCTCCCTCCCTCCTGGAGGCCCCCGGGGCGTTGGAGCGCGAGCGCCGCGCCTCCTTTTGTAGTTACCTTGTTTGATCTGAGCCTGTGCGGCCGGGTTGGAGGGCTGTGCCGGGGAGGACGACATCCTGCGAGGGCTCTCTGGTGTGCCTGGTCTGGGAGGTCTGGGGGGAGGGGGAGGGGGGTATAGAACATGAAATATTTAAGTCATTTAGGTCCGACATCAAAATTTAAACAGAAAAGTCTCATGAGACAGTTTTCTGGAAAATGCTCATGTTTCTGTATCAGTGGTGCTCAATATTTCATGTCAAGGACCCCAAAATCGTATGAGATTTGCTGCCGACCCGTATGAGATGCTGTTCCAGTGACTGCCCCCAAGAAAGAAAGATTTGAGTTAAAAACGGTCACACTGTAACAATATATTGAAGATTTGAGCTAATTTTTCATGATATTTCCAAAAATATGAGACCTACAAGCTCATGGTGCACCACCTTGGTGTTGCGCTAGGAGCTTATAGGTCTGATATTTTTCAAAAGTTAAAGTACACACAAAGTAACCTTTCCCTTCCAAAAAGAGTTAAGCAGGAGAGGAGAGGAGAGGAGAGGAGAGGAGAGGAGAGGAGAGGAGAGGAGAGGAGAGGAGAGGAGAGGAGAGGAGAGGAGAGGAGAGGAGAGGAGAGGAGAGGCAATCTGACGTTAAGAGTAATAAGAGAAACACATTAGGCCCCAGAATGCTGGACACCCAAATTACACGTTCAGTCATTCATGCCTGCGGTAACAGGTGCAAGCACATACACATGTGCAAACGCGCGCGCACACACACACACACACACACACACACGCACAAACCTTTTGACAAGAACAGTGTGAAGACCGTGTGCAATGAAACGAGCAGCTGTACAGCTGTGAGCTCATGGTGTTCCCTACATTTACTCTTTTTTTTATGCAACAAAAAGTTGCAGTGCAATATTAATAAAAAAATATATAATAAAATACACTATTTGTCCATGTCAAAAAAGCTGGTTGAACAAACAGTTAAAAAAGTCAAATGTTAAAATATTGGAATGAAAGCAGAAGCTGGCTTTTTCCCCCCAACCAAGGTTCAGATTTTAGGATGTCATTATTATTTATTTATTTATTTTTAAACAAAATATGATTTATTTTTTGTCATGATTTACTATAGTCCTAATAAAACCCAGGAATATCTGGTCACAAAAGGTCACAGGATACTGAAGATGAAGGTAGTAGTACTACCTAGGTAGTGGTAAATAAAGTAATAAGTCAACAAATAAATAATAAAATAAACCAGCATATTTTTAAATAAATACATTTATCAAGTGAAAAACAATTAGCACCCATATTTTACCTTGTCTTATAAAAACCTAAAACATGAACCTTGGGAAAAAATGCAAAAAATAAAGGTTAGAGTTGTGTTCTATAAACCATTGGTAGATCGTACTGTATATAAATCATTATGCTTTGTTACTAGTAGTGAACGAAAATGCAGATGCACACACACACACACACACACTATTCCATCAGCGACTGGCTTCAGTTACCTCCTCAGTCTCAGCCAGTGAGAACCAATTAACAACAGGAGGGAACACAGTTGCCTTAAAAAGGACCAATAGTTTGTGTCCAAAGGAGAGGAGAGAAGGGATCTCTCTCTATTCATTAGCTAAAGGAAAAGACAATGCCGATTCCACCTTTCTCACTAAGGGAGAGGAGAGAGGAGGGGAGATAATATCTCTCTATTCATTAGCTAGAGGAAAGGACACATTTGGATCAAGGAGGGATAATTTATTGCAATTTCCAAGGAGCTCTAAAATGTTCCTTTGTTCCGGACTCAACAGAGACGGTTTTTGCTGCCAGCAGAGACATCTCCAGGTGTTTTCATGAACAGACAATAGTTGCACAAACCTTGTATGTTTTAGACATACAAGGTTTCCCGACAGCAACGAAATTCAATGTTGTCAATGTAAACAAGGCTCATTCAAGCCTGGACCAGTAGTTTTGTCACAGGGAGGCACCATTTTAAAGCTTGCTGGCCCAAAGGAGAAGACTGCAAAGAGAGGGGTTTATTCATGTGGTAAATTAATGGTTTAGATAGGAAGTCATTACATTGTAACAGCCTGGTTTTGTTACTGCTCTGAGATAACTTACACCCGACCTTAGCAGTCAGCCAGAGAGAGGCGTAAACATATCAGGCCTTGCGTCTAAAAAAACATTTAAACATTTTGCTTAAATGACTGGCTATTTTTCAGCAAAGTACGGTATGTTTTAGTGAAAACAGGTGAACGTGCCTCATAGATTGTTGCGTTGGCTATTAAAAAATAGGTAAATAGCACATACTGTACAAGTAAGTTTGTACAGTTCTTGGTTCAAAAGAGTTTGACAACTACTGATTTAGAAGGCATTTGTAGAATTGGCCCAGGTTCAAGGATTGTATACACTGTCTGATATGGTTCATTGGTCCACACTTCAACAGGAGTAACAAAGGGGATCAGAAAAAACAATCCCCAATTACCTGGTCATGGCCGTTTTTACGCAGTACCTCTTAGGTGGATTTATATTTCTGTCTTCGTAAGATGTTCAATTGTGTTTTAGTGTTAAAGATGCACTACACACACAGTAATGAGCCTTACAAGTTCTTCTAAGAACTTTGTTTTTCAGAAGCAAATCACTCGATTCATGAGTGTCATCTGTAGTCCTCCAGCAGCCATGTAGGACCTCACAGGTGATTCAATGTCTGATTCAGCTTTCAACTGGTCTGGTTAGCCCTATCAGACATTGAATCACCTGTGAGATCCTACATGGCTGGCAGGGGACTGCAGATGAGATCCATGAATACCCTGTAGGCGCCATGGGTGCTCGTCGGCTCGAGCACTAACTGCCACGTACAAAATGCATACATTCGTAAAATTGTTTTTGATAAAAAGTGAAACACATTAGTCCCCAGAATGCTGGACACCCAAATTCATGCCTGCGGTAACAGGTGCAAGCACATACACATGTCCAAACCCACGCACACACAAAAGTTGAATTTTATGTTGTTTCCCCTTTAATTTTTAGTGCTAGTCGTTATCACCTGCCATCAATCCAAATGTACAACATCAAATATAGCCTATACTTCTCTCATGTCCACTCCATTTCTCATTCACGGTGTTCACGGTCTCTCAAAACCATAGAGAGAGGCGAGAGAGAAATCATAAATCATAAATTCTCGTACATCATTTTGAACTAGATCTCTCCCGCCATGCTTCCTTCTGCAGTTACACATCACATTAGTCTTTCTTATAGTCATGAAGATGAAGATGACCTCAAGACACGGCTGCTCCTGGCAACAGCCTTGGATGCCGTTCATACAAGAATGCCACCAATGGCACTTGATGTCACATGGGTCGAGCACATCGGAGAGCAGCGGGGGCGTAACGCGGGTCATGGACGAGGTCAGGGAGTGAAGTATGAGGCTGACTGGACACCACTGATACTGTGGGAGCACAACCCAAGGCACGGCTTAGGAAGAGAAGGGGGCGTTGCTCCTATGTGGACACGCTGGGGCGTGACAGAGGAGACAGCAACACTGCAGAGCTCCTGCCAGAACTCCTGATGCTGGAAAGTGGCAATTTAACTCCTTAGGTGCCATTTTGCCAGCTTTCTTCACCGCTTTTGGTGCAGAGTGCCATTTATATGCAGTAATTCAAGGAGATTACTTAGTAGCCTCGACACCCAGGCTTTAATTTTCGTCTGTGTTGCGTGAAAGTGGAAAGCCTGGACTAACTTGTTAGCCACGGTGGCCCAGAAGTGGGAGTCAACCTTTTGGGGCGGGCGTCGCTCGAAATGATGTGACGTAGCACAGCAGTGGAGGGGTGGGGGAGGGACCGGGGATCTCACCCCTTGGTAAGATCAGATCAGATCAGCTCAATCTGCCGTCAGGTTAGGCCAGACTAGTTCCAGCGGTGCCATGGACACAAAGTGATCACTTCCGGCCCATCGCAAGTAAATTCACCCATGTATCCATGGGTGAATTTGCCATGGATAAAAATGCCACGTTAAAAATGCAAAATGCATCATAATAAAGTGAAATCAACATCAATCTGGCTCTGGCTGCCAATTTATGCTCAGATATGGACCTAAATACGTTGTGAAGTGGTATTGAGTAATGAGTGGTATTCCCCTTTAAAGGGTGTTAAAAGTCCTTACATTGTCACTTTAGAAATGTGCAGATACCTTGCATAAATGTTGGGCACGTTTACATTTGAGTGAGCACACAATATTGCAGGCAGCAAATATTTGGGGAGTGGGGACCAAGTAAAATCTTCTTGAGGACCCCCCCTTGGACCTTGGGTCACAGATTGAGAAACATGGGGCAAATCCAAACCCTTATATCGGCCGTGCTGCATACAGAAAGCATGCCTGCTAAGATCAAACAGTAATATGCTACAGTATTGTTAATTGATACCGCAGCACTACTTTATGTGTCCAAGTGCAGTGCAAGGGCAGGGAGTTGTTCTACTTCTATACTGTCATAAATGTGAGATGGGGGACATGAAAAAGACAAAACCTCTTCCAATATTCAGCACAGGATCTGTGAGACAGATCTCTATAGGAAGACTGAAGAGAAGTTTGCCCGTTATTCGTGTCTACGCACAAGTGTTCGGCAGAAGAGACTCTCTCGTTCTCCTTTTACTCTCAGCCTCTCCCATTGTCTCTATCTCTCACTCCTCTGTCAGTGTCCTCGCTCCTCGCCTACCCATTATCTCGCTCATCTTCCGCTTTCCATCCATCTCCGCTTCTCTCTCATTTTCCTGTCTCCTGTTCACCTTCTCTCTCAGCCACTCGCCTTCTCCATTTCTTTGTCTCTCCCTGCCACTCTTCCTCTCCATCAGTCTCTCTTTCTCCCTCTTCTCTCTCTCCCTCTTCTCTCTCTCCCCTCCCTCTCTCTCGTTTATCTTCTACCAGGGTCCGTTGCCCAGTGGTTCAACAGCTGATGAAATGGTCATGGAGGTATTGAGGTACTAGTGAAGGCCAGTCATGGCCACTCATGTTAAATCATTCACAGCTCCCACACACAGACCAAACAATCACCTTCACCTTTGTGTGGGCTTGTGTGTGTCTGTGTGTGTGTGTGTGTGCGCGCGCGCGCGCACCAGCACGTCTGTCTTTCTCTCTGTCTGTCCTCGACACCAATTTCTTTCTCAAATGGTGGTAGGCATACCCCTAGGGGTACACAGAGGTACTACAGATGCCATTGGGAAAAGGACACATGCAGTGACTCTACTAATCATTATGGTCTTAAACTAAAAGGGTAAATCTGTTATTTGGACTCTAAATAACTGCCCAAAAAGTAGGCAAAAAGGCTGACAAGGTAGTGTGATGCTACCTCGTATGGAGATGCTGCTACTTATTGTGAATGCAGTGAGACTTTACTAATAAAGCCAGACAAGAAGGTGTCTGTCAGTCTGTGTCTGCGTCACACACTCATATTTGGGCTTGTGACACAGAAATCGCCATAGACGCCGTATTGCACTTTACAAGCTGCATTCAATTATTGTATTGTGAAAACTTCAAGTAAACCTGTGGGTGTGCGTGCACGTGTGTCCATTACCTGGCCGGAGCTTTCTTCATGTGTTCACCAACAAAGGTGGCGTTGGTCATCCCCATCAGGGTGTTGGCCAACGAGATGACTGACAGCAGGTGCTGGGTGGTCACGGCCCGGGAGACGCCGTACGTTCCCTTACCCACGATGTCGGACAGCGTGAGCTTCATGCCCGTGGCCTGGGACAGCTGGTGCAGCAGGGACTCCTGGGAAGGACAACGTATACCAGGGGTTTTCAACCTTTTTGACACCAGGGACCACCATTTATTGAGCATTTGAGCCACGGACCACCATTTGATTACATTTTCACCCCAAAGACCAAAAACTAAAGAATTATTTGAGTTTTGTCCACAATTTTGCAAACAAAACAGTGTAGACTTCTTAATTAGGTGGTGCTAATTCAGATGATGAATATTTTAACTCTTGAGAGTGTGAAAATGAAACCAAATGGACCCGCAAGGGTCCATTTGGTTTCATTTTTACATTCTCAAGAGTTACATCTGGTTAATCAGCTTTCCATCATTTAGCATGGGGACCACCTGGAACCCTCTCAGGGACCACTGGTGGTCCCCGGACCACGTATACCAACCGTATACGTCCCTGACGTATACAGTTGGTTTGGTTGATCGAAACTATGATGAAAAATGTTGTTTACAAAAAAAAAAAAAAAACAGAAAAACAAAAAACTACTCCATGATGAGTCCATTGGCCATCGGTCGCTACTAAACTTAACCCTAACCCTAAGCCGACTCATTTACTATCAGCCAGCTGCTTCAGTCGCAAACTGATTTTGCCCTTCCTGGTAAAATGGTCAGTACATAAATGGAAAAGAGGTGAATTATGATGCAAATGTGTACAGGTTGGAGTTACTAATAGGATATGGTTCTAAATTGGGAGCATTTTTTTTTTATCATTGCATATATTACCCTGTAAAACCCCTCGGAAAAAATACACAAAAAAAGAAAAAAAAATATATAGAAATAAATAGTGCAATGGAGTTTGGGGAAAACCGAGTGGGATCGATTAAAAGCTCACTAAACCGCAGCCAAACCCAGCCACTGACCTTGAAGGTGGGCAGCATGAGGGACATGTGGCCCCCGCGGGAGATGAGGCCGAAGGAGATGGGGCAGTGGGGCTTGAGCATGCCCAGGCGGGCCAGGCACACCTCGTCCAGCGCCCCGTTCAGGCCCCAGGCGTGCAGGCAGGACATGAACAGCTTGGCCGTGTCCATGGTCAGGTTGTACTCCAGCAGGCTGAGCGACTTGGACTTCTCCTCGCGCCTCCTCATCTCCTCCTCCTCCTCCTCGTCCTCGTCCAGCAGGTGCTCCTTGATGGTCTCCTTCATCGTCTCCTTCACCTGGAGGAGGAAAGAGGAAGGACCGGGGAGGAGGAGAGTGGGAGGAGAGTATAAACTTAGAGCATAAACTTATCGAGCAAATAACATACATTCCTAAAATTGTTTTTAACACCTAATATCATAATATCATATCCGCCAAGCGTATTCTAATGGTTTGAGCCTCAAACACCACTGGCATAACCAGTCCTTGTCATTTACTTCTGGACTTTGAAAGCAGTTTAGCTGCAGTACCACAATGTCTGAGGTGGTGGGGGCGCTGATATGCAGATTATTGAATTATCGAGCACTGATGCTAGATAAAAAAAAAAGAAAGTTTCAATTCCACGCCAGCTTGGAAAATCAACAACGGTGGACATCATAAACAAAGTGGAAATGCAAATTTGTAAATGAAGACTGAAGAAGAGGAGGAATTATACAAAGTAGGATCCATTGATGACATCATTAGGAGGCCCAAATCAGATGAGCTGTTCCTGAGAGCAAATTCCATTAAAGCTCCTATATGATATGAAAGCCTGACTATTCAATCTTGGTTATTTGAGGGGATAGAAAGCACACATGGGAACATACAAAAATAAAAAAGTTGAATTTCATGTTATTTCCCCTTAAAGGCATGTCTCATTTTGCGGTCCAGGCACCATGGCTGGTGATCTCTCCCATCTGTCCCTCTATAAAAATAAAGGCAAAAAGCCACAAAAATAAATTTAATACAGTCATGTCTTATTTCGTTCATTTCCAAGTGTTAATCATAATAAATGATTTACCAACTTGACTGTACAGGGAATGGAACGAATTTCTCAGAATGTTGGCCTTCTTATGACACAGACAAACTAAGGTTCCTGTAGCTTGAAAAGGCCTCATTAACACAGACAGGCTTGTTTTTGTTCACACTGACGGCTCACCTGTTTAAAGATCTTGTTGGCCAGGAAGGAGCCTCCCTTGTCCTGGCCGGCCTGGCTCTTCTGTAGAGTTTCGGGGGACACCAGGGTGGGGCTGGGTCTCTGGGCCTCCTCCGTCAGCAGCTGGATGATCACCGCCTCCACATCGAAGAACAATACGTGCATGTCAGGGTCCGTCACGTTGGTCTTCATGGCCTGGACCACCAGGGAGTTGTGGGAGTATTTGGGCAAGTTACCCTGGACGAGAGACATAGGGATTGGGGAGAGCAACAGAGTGAGAGTGTGGACAGGGAAAAGAAGAAACAAGAGTTAGAGGAAGGCTGTGTGTGGAGAAAATGTATCCTCATTTAAATCTACTTTAACAACTTGAAATTACAAAAACATATGGAACACACACACACACACACACACACGTTCTGTAAACACATTGGTGAATGAACACTGCCATCTACAGGCACTTCACTGCAACAACACAGGCATAGAAAAGACCTGGTACTTACTGTACTGTATATTCAATGCTAACTGAATGACCAGGGATATGGTGCCCAAGTCTTATTACGTCATGTGTGGAGAGACCCTGCTGTCATAGCAAATCTGACCTGATCTGTCCATCAATATTGACCAGCAACTCAACATTCCATATCTTCCTCCATATAGGCCAGTGGAGTGGAGTGTGTATGACTTTTTTTGAACAACCATTGATCAGACATGCGGAAAACAACCAGAGTAAGTTTGGTGACCATGAATTAAGTTTTGCAAACATGCAAAGGCAAAAATTAAAACAAACAAACTCAAAGGTTTTTGCAGTAAAAGTCATGCAGATGTCACATTAAATGGATTGCACAAATGATGTCTTTTCCCTGGCCAAACTGATATAGTGCCCAATCTGCCAATACGACTCCAAGTATCAGATACGGGTACACCGCTTACACTGCAATGCTGCCACCTGCGAGAGCAGAAAATATGTCCACCCTGGAAATAATGATGCAGAACAGCAGTACAGATGGCAGCAGGAACCTCGCTCAATGTGGACAGCACCTCTCACACGGGACTAAGATAGCGTTTCCATGTTGACAGCAGTTAAGTCCATTGACCACAGGACAGCAGCAGAATGAACAAACTCAAGGAAACTCATGGAGATGTCACGTGAGAAGGACTCAGGCCACATAAAGGACGTTCCTGACCTGGACAGACTGCTACACTGCCCGTTTGACCCCAAAACACTAGATACGGCCATGCCGCTTCTCGCTCTATCTGTGCAAGTGTAGGAAGAACCATCCCCAACTGGCCAGCGAACTAGAAATGCGTCCTTTCAGCGCTTGGAGCCTGGTGACCAAGGAAGATCTGGGATGCCATGTTGCCACCTGTGAGGACAGGATATATTTCCAGCTGTATTTTCCAGCTATCAGTAGGTAAAAGCAAATGTATAGAAGTAGATTAACGGGGGCTGACTGTTGAAGATGCAGTGGGAGTTTGTTCCACGCAGTCGGCCTGTAGGAACTTAAAGCTGCTTACTGTCCGTTTGAGTTCCCATTTTGTTAGGCCATTTTGTCAGGACAACTGACACAAACACACACACAGCTACATACAGTACATGACACAATGAATAATTCACTTGCATTTACTGGAAACAAGGAAGAATGTGCACGCACACATGAAAGTTTAAAAGGTTAATGTCCTGCAGGGTCCTTCTGGCTAAGACACCCCCCACAGCGTATATGGACATATGCATGGTGACACCTGGTGGCCGTCACAACACTCGGCACAGTGACTCACTAGACTAGCCATTTTTCTTGATTTTCACCAGTGCCTCGTTCGGTTTTGTGTCTCTATGTAGTGTACCTACTTACTGTATATTCGGACTATAAGCGACTCTTAAAAGCCTTTATTTTTCTCAAAAAACACCAGTGCGCCACATACAGTATATGGATCGTTTAACTGCAGTAGCTTCTATCCTATGTTGACTGTAGTAGCTGCTATTCTATGCGCCTTATAATCCTGTGCACCTTATACAGTATATGACAATTTCAAAATAGGCCATGACAGTTCCAAAATAGGCCATTCATTGAATGTGCGCCTTATACCCACCCTGTATGTGAAATGTATTATATGGGAAAGCACGCATGCTTTCCCACGTGCACACATACACACACCTGAGAGGTTAAACCTCTCAAGGTCAAAAAGGAGCAACACACAGAGGGCGGTACATACGTATTGGCAATAAACACGAAGGGACAAAGAATGGCCCATAAGCTGCATAATAAAAAGCACACAAATACTTACAGAAAATACCTGGTGGTTAGGGGACAGTGCTAGGGTTTGTCAAATACTGTATATGTTAGGGTCCTGAAATCAAAGGATAATTTCCCTTTAACCCTATATCAACCATAATAAGCATATGGAAAGCTTTCAAGTGATCTTAGAAAAATACATGACAATTGGTTATTATACCAATCTTGTATGGTTATGACCTGGCACAAACTCTGCTCCAAATAGATACATTTGGGGGTCCTTGACATCTCTCTCAACTCTCCAACGGAGAGCCAGAAACCACTGCACTGGATGAAAACAGCACATGTACACACAGCAGCACACGTCCAGACACTTAAACAAGCACATGCATACACCCACGTGGACAATGGGCATGTAGGTGGACACACACTGTGACCTTTGCGTGTCTCCACTCAGCAGAGTCTTAATTGGTCTTTCGCCAGCTATCTCGATGGCTGTGTGTGTTTGTGCGTGTGCGTGTGTGTGTGTGTGCGTGCGCAAGCATTTCTGCCTCTCAAGCTTTTCCTTTTCTCATTCTCTTCTCTTCCTCTATCCTCCTTCACTTTTCTCATTCTCTTTCTCAGCTTTTTTTTCCTCTTTAAACTCTCTCACCTTCGTTCCACCCCAAGCCCCCCCATTTTATCTTCCCCTTTATGGTGAGTTATAGACAGGTAGTCAAGGAAATTTAATTTGAAATACTAGAGAGAGAGAGAGAGAGAGAGAGAGAGAGAGAGAGAGAGAGAGAGAGAGAGAGAGAGAGAGAGAGAGAGAGAGAGAGAGAGAGAGAGGGAGAGAGAGGGAGAGAGAGAGAGGGAGAAGGCAAGAGAGAGAGAGGGAGAGAGAGAGAGTGAGAAGGCAAGAGAAGAGAGAGAGAGAAGAGAGAAGAGACAGAGAGAAAAGACAGCGACAGATGAAGTGATGACAGTGACAAGGGTGATGGTAGTAATGGAGAGTAATGGTACGAGACAGATTGAGGTGTGGGACAGAGACAAAAGAGCCAAAGTGGACGTGCAGGGGGGAAGAGAGAGTGAGAGAGAGAAAGAGAGAGAGTGAGAGAGGGAGAGAGAAAAGGGTCAGCAACTATGGGAGGAATTGTCTGATAGCATGCATGCAAGTCCATCTGTCTGCGAGTCCAGTGAGCAAACCGTTGTGCCTTTATGAAAGGGCTTGTGTACTCCACATAGGCAAAGGAAATGACAGGAAAGTACATTATTGTATTATTATAACTATTGAAATTATAGTTATATTATACAGGGTTTTTCTCCTGATGGTTTTCTGCTGCAACCCTCCGCGTAGGGGAGAATGCTAAAGTTTACGTAGTCTACCTGGGTTGCCTTTTCCCCTTCTGAATTCAATAGATTCAAAAAGGAACTGTGTTGTTGCTCAAACAAATAAGTTATTGTGTCCGTTTTCCGGTATGTTTTTAGCCCTCATCTAGAAGTTTGAGAGCACAATAAAACAAGTAAATCCTAGTGAAGATAAGCAGTGTTACTTAGCAGAAAAAACTAACAGTCAGTCTCTCAGTGACCTCACTGGTTTCTAACACACCTGCCAGTTACACACACGACACAGTATTACATGCTCACAAAGACAACACTACATGCATACAGACATAGATAGATCTGACCTACACAACTTTATTGACCCTGAAGGGAATTCAGCTGACATAGCAGCAACGCAGTGATGATTAAACAAAGACACAAGGAAGTGTAGGAAAAATGTACATAGCCCTGCCACCATTATTACAGTAGTTATTTGAGCTCACAATTATTTTTGCGGAAGTCATAATATTTTTCATGTTGAAAAATGTTCATACATTTTCAATAAAAAAATTCAAAAATAGTGTGCAGCACATAATAAATATGATACAAAAATGAATGTAAAACGAATGTAAAAAAAAAAGGGTATACAGATCATTCAGGATCTGACCTGCCCTGGGCAGGTCAGGTGTGTATTAGTGTATCATCAGTAGGCACATTGTGCATTCTCATGATTACGAATAAAAAACAATTCAATAAAAACTGCATACAAAATCGACCTGGCCAATGAGCACTGCGGACTGACCATTCATGCATATATCCTTGCTGTCAGGAAGAACCCTCTTATCACCACATTCTAACTTGTTGCGTTTGTTAGTTTTCAGGTTTTTATGCACTACTTTATTATTATGCACTACTTTATTATTATTACAGTGTTACACAAGTAGCACTTCCACTGCGTTTAGACTCATGAAATAGGACATAAATACAAATAGGTGTCCACCCAACAGAGGCAAAGTATAATGTGCAAACTACAATATCTCCCATCACAATGACCAACTCCAAAACAGCCACCACCCACGGCTGACCATAACAGCATTCGCATACGTCCCGTCCGTGGATTAGATGTGCGTCCGCCTGTCCTTTATGCTAGCCACGATTCTCTGACCCAATCGGTAGCCCGCAGTGCTTTTAACACACGCCACCTTTGGCATGGCCTCTGCCTACTTGGAACCGCGAACGGGAAGCCACCTGAAAAGTCTGCTCGCGGAAACTTTGGCCTGATGGAAAAATGAAGAGATGAGGGTGGAGCCCGAGGCAGGTGAGTTAAACCGGTATGGTGCAGTGAAGACTGTGGACACAAACTCCCACAAATGTACAAATCTAACAATAATCCTTTCTGTGCAAGCTGGAGTCATGGAACCCCCCCGCAGGATAATAAAGGTATCTAACAATGGAAGAGTAGTGGATGGGCTGGTTCTGGTTTGTGGTGCCAGCTTGGTGTCAACTTTTCTACGATAATCTCTTCCTCTCTACAAGACAATAGACACTGGACTCCCTCGCTCAAGACTATTATAGACCAGTTTTTAAAAATGTAAGAAATTTCCTGTTGCTAGAGACAATGTAGGGTTGGATGGCAATATCTAACCCCTATATGGTGAGTACAATACAACACCCCGCACTTCTCACACCCCACACACCTACACAAACTCCTACAAACATAAAATGCTTCCACCACAGTTATATATATAAAAAAAAGCACAACTGTCCAGGCGCCTAGGCTGCTTGCCAGCCAGCCTGAAAGTGTGCCACGGGTTCAACTCCGGATGCGAACAGCCTTGCCATGTGTCTTCTTCCACAACCCCCCCTTCCTGTCAAGCTACCGTCTATCAATAAAGGTAAAAAGCTCCAAAATTCGTACTGTATATCTAAAAAAAAAAATAGAAAGTCTTTAAATCATAATAATAAGTACAAAATATGCCTACTAAACCATGCAAATGGTGTATATTAAATAAAATTTTAATTTTGTACTAAGTTTGTTCTATACAGCAGCATTTATACATTTGAGTGAAAAACTTGAGTCCTTCTTTCCACCGTGGGTAACACAAGGTATAAAAATAAAGTAACTGACCTTATCTGCGTTGTCTGCCGCCAGCAGGTTGGTGGCCAGCGTCTGCAGCTTGTGCTGGGCCATGTTCTTGAGCGCGGCCAGGCTGCGGCGGGTCATGGCCTGCTTCAGGTTGACGGCAGGGTGGCTGAGGGCATCCACCGCCGCCGGCGCCAGCTCATCGCAGGCGTTCAGGATCTCCACGGCCGTGATGCCCATCACACAGCGGTCCAGAGCTCCTGGAGAGAGAGACAGAGTGATGGAGGGGAAACCAACCAAATCGAGAGCATGAACAAACTATTCTGTCAAATAAAGAAGACTAGATGAGAGTAGATCCCACAAAATATCTGCTAAAATCGGTTTCTGTATCGTTGGCTCCATTCGTCTACAAGCTCTAGCGCGGAACTCTGTGCCATGCTATGAGCTTGTAGATCTGCTATTTGTATGAAAGTGAAGACATGAGCTGTTCAGTGGTGCAGTCATTCTTTTTTTATCTTTGAAGATGGAAAAAAATCCTAAGATTTTCAATATATTTCAAATCATTTTCAGATGGGAATTCACAGCCAAATACATAATCAATTTGGGTGTCCATATGCGGTTTGATCGTGTACTGTTATACGGGAGGTGTGTGTGAATGGGGTACCCAGATTGGTATGGCTGTGGATCAGTGAGAGTGCAGAGAGCAGACAATGTACAGTACAATGGTGTCGCTAGCTGAAGGCAAGCGATCTACAAACTCACTGAACGAGACATCACGTTGCTCCAGACTGTGCTGTTAGCAGAACCGGGTCCAATATTGAGTCGGCGCAGAAGCGGCAGTTTTCCCAATGGGTTGAGAGTGGTCAATAACTTTACTGGACTACAGACCCAGGACCAGGTTCATACCTGTGTGTGTGTGCGTGTGTGTGTGTGTGTGTGTGTGTGTGTGTGTGTGTGTGTGTGTGTGTGTGTGTGTGTGTGTGTGTGTGTGTGCATCTATGAGCCATCACCCAATTACATGTCCAATGGCTGAGTACACACACACACGACTCACTCCTTAATTTCACACTTTGCTACCCTGCAATCTCCCACCACCACAGCTAACCCAACCATCTCACTCACTCACACACGCGCGCACACACACAAATAGTATGACCTCACTATAAAGTTCATACATTATTAATACAGATATTATTGTCACAGTAAAACCTGTACAGATAACAGATGGTGCTGCAGAATAAATCACAGAACAAGTCATTTCAAACCCACTTTCACACTCTAACTCATCAAACGTTGAGTGGACTGGAGGGCAAAGGACAACCAACACCTGGAGATGTGAAAATGACCAGGTAAAACAAGAGGAAAGCGAATAAAAACTGTGTAAGAAGTAACAACAGTAGTTTTGTTTGGGAAGGGAAATACTATTTATTTTATCAAGTGTACCCAAGGCCTCAACAGGTTTTCAGAGAAATACAGTATTGTTACAGCGGTGCACAAAACATCTTTGTATCAAGGACACACCTACTGTATATCTAGGCCTACTTGGCTGTGGACCCCTCAACGTTTTGTTCCAGTGACAGGCAATGGCAAAGATTTGCGTAAACTCACTCATTTCTCAAAAATCCAGGAGGGGCGAAATCCATTTGGGACTCTGATGCCCCTCGCAATGGTTTTCCATAACAGCCGTGAGTGTTTTGCATAACAGTCGACCGCTTTGCATGACATAAGAAAACTTTGGGGATTTTACCAGACCTTTGTAGAATCAGGTCCTCAGATCTCATTGTGTTAAGTCAGTGGTGTCCAATCAGTGGTCGGGGACCACCACTGAAAATATATACTGTATATTTATTAACATCTGACAGGCTGAACCTCATCAAATGGTATTCAGTGGCTCAGATGAAGAATGTACTGTATAATAATAATAATAATAATAATAATAATAATAATAATAATAATTATAATAATAATAGGCGTTGGTGTCAAACATGGGGCTGAAAAGCGCTGTGTGAAGTGGATGAAATAAAGTACCTGTGTCCATCTGCCAGACGTAGACGGAGCCGTCGGAGCAGCCCACCACCAGGTAGTCGTCGGCCGGACGCCACTTGATGACCTGGATGGGGAAGAGGTGTCTGGACGCCAGCATGATGCACTTCCTCTCCCTCAGGCTGAGCAGGCCCACAGAGTGGTCACTGGCCACCGAGCACACGCAGTGCTGCACGCGGGTCTGCAGGGGACAACCGCCACAAACACCCACCATTAGTATTAAAGGGGAGGTCCACCCATTTTCAACATTCTAATATGTCATTAGTATGCCCCAGAGTTGCTGGGTGGACATGATAAAATAGTTCTCCCATTCTGTGTTCCCATGTTAATGGATTTCTTTAGACGCTTCTTATTTTTCTGAGAGCGTACAAATGGAACCAAATGAACCCGTTAGGGTTCATTTGGTTGCATTTGTACGCTCTCAGAAAAAAAAATGTTGAAAATGGGTGGAATTCCGCTTTAAATGATGCAGTATGGTAGATGGTCATATCTAACAGTTCTGCCCATTTACCATAATGTATGCGTTGTACATGTGTTACAGCCCTATAGGTCAATGCAATTGCCAAATGTGCAAATGGTCAATTAAAACGGCGTGCATGAAACAGCGTGCTTGTTTAATTAGCTGCGATCAAGCCAGCAAATTTAATTCTCAAGCACATTTTCATGTCATGGGAGCACCCAAAATGTAATGCATTTGGCTGCACCACCACAATCTCAATAGTTTGTTCCAGGGAGTCATCCACAGAAGATGGAAGTAAAAATGTTGTCTTATGCCTGTATTTCATGAGATTGCCATGAGCTTGTATGTTTGCTGCTTTTGAATAGCTAAAGTACAAATTCTATCATGACATATTATGGATTATAAATCATAAGCATGAGCTTTAGGCTTCAATGTAGGCACTACCTCCCTCCAGGTTTGGGGATAATTCCATCAGACGCGGTGTGTTGGTAAATGCCAAATATGTTTGATTACAATGCTTTGGAACCAGCTGACATTTTGGTTGGGATTTATAAGTAAAGGTTAATGTGCAGGAGGAAATACCAGCTACGTCATTCCTGTGGTGACAATGTAATTAGGGGTTTTGTTAGCATTTCATCATAATGTCACTTAAAAATAAAAAGCATCCTCCTTCATGGGAATGGAAATTGAAGTTCATATGCGTCAGTAGGACATTCTGTCCACAGCAATAGTAGATTGATGCCATCATTAATTAAGTAACAGCACAACTCAAACGTTTATGATAACATAAGCTGTGTTTTCACTGCAGTGCTGTATTTTACCTGTAAAAAAACAGCATACATTGATGCAATGATAATGGGAGACATGATTCTCACATGCCCTCCTTCGTAGCATAAGGTCTCCTGATGAATTTGTTTATTTTCTAGCACTGTAGTACTTTATAGTTCTGTGATAAATTATAGTAAGCACACAAGATTATAAATTGAATGCATCATGTTTCCCTCTCTCACCAATCATTACCCTAAACCTTTACCCAGTTGTTCTCACTATTGTAGTCGTTATGCCAAATAATTTCCCCTACACACATTTCTGTGTTGCATTATACTGACTCACCTGCCAGTGAGTAGCCTCTAGCATGAGGATGTAGGCACTGGAACTTCATCCTCCCACACTCCTATACTGTATACACTCTACCTCTCAGCTTTGTGTCCGTCTCTCTCACACTGCCTACCTCTCAGCTTTCTAGCTGTCTGTTTGTCTGTGTATGTATGCGTGATGAGCAATGAGTTTCTGATGAAGTGCTGTAGTAAACCTTGAATCTCTCAAACACACACAGAAACACGCGTCCCTCTGAAGTAGACATATGCATGTCCCTCTCAGCTTTCCTACAGTCTCTGTCCCCTACATTAGGGACTTTAAGCCATATGACAGCGATGTTGCTACTACTGCAACATTAATTTACCTCCATCTATGCTTGATAAATAAGCCTGCTTCCCGTAGCAGCCGTTCGTACGACGGCCTACATTTTAGCAAAGCGCGCACAACACTGTTTGACACACACTGCATAGACGCATCACCATGGTAAGCCGTCTCCGTTGCATATGGCTGCTTGCTTAACACTTTCACTGCTTTAGGCACTCGCCCAAAAAAAATAAGCCCCCAAAAAAATACTTTGGCGCCCCCTAGTGGCCAAAACTCGGGAAACTCGTGTTAAGCAGTGATAGTGTTAATGATTTTGACAGCTACGGTGATTGCGTCATAGCAGCCGTACGGTTTGCCGTTCTGAAAATGTGTCAGCCTAAAGTGCCTATTGTCTCCTGCTCAGCTTTCCTGTCATCTGTCCCAAGAAAGGAAGATAAGGCAGTAAATGCTGCCCATACACAAACTTACACTGCAGTTTTCTGGTGGCACGATGATCTGTGTGATCTCTCCGCCGTGGACGCAGAAGATGTGCTTCATCTCCCCGGTGAAGATGTCCCAGACAATCACAGAGAAGTCCACCCCACCGGACACCAGTGAGCGCTGGTCGTACCGCGGAGAGATCTGGTAGGGGTAGAGGACACAGGTGACCTTGTTGCGGTGTCCCCGCAGGGTACGGTGTGGTGGCCATCCTGGGAAGGGGGGTGAAAGAGGGAGAAAGAATTAACATGGAGGAAGCAGAAAGGGAAAACAGTGTTGAACTCACAAGGCAGCCATTCACAACCTGTGGGATGAGAGAGGACATTGTACATGGGCCTACAAAAAAGAATAAAATACAAAAAACAATGATAATATAACTTGAAATTGTTAAATTCAGTGCCACTTTTGTCATAAAACTATTTATTCCTTCTTGAAAACCTTGAAAATGAATTTAGGCCATACCACCCGTGACCCATATTTAGTATTTTAACTCAGATTAGCAGAAAAGATAGGCTTCCATTAGACTCAATAATAACAAAATCATTTATGGAAAACCCTCTGTTATGAATTTGTACAAATGAATGATATCCAAAGACAGCTTAAGGTGTCTACTTTAAGGGAAAAAATAAAATGAGTTGATCATGTGTTCCAGTTTTTTTTTTTTTAAACATAGACAAAACAGCCTGTATTTTCACATTTCACTGTTGCCAGGACTTATCCACACACACCTCTCCGAAGCATGTGCTCTCCCTGCAGTAGCTGGACGATGGCCGTCTGTGTGGCAGGGACCAGGATGATGCTGCCGTCCTCCCTGCCGCACACCAGCCTGCCCTGCGACGGGATGTACACGCTGGCAGTCACCTGCAGGGGGGTGAATTAAAAGAGAAATCAAGAAAGGACAGTGTAAGAGGCACAGTGTAAGTAGTAGAATTGTGAATTATAATAAGAACACACCAACAACAATTTAGCAGGTAGTAAAAGCAGGTATTAAAGTATTACCCTATTGGCCTGAAGACAAAAATGTTTTTACCCAAATGAAAAAAAAAAATGGGTGTCGTCTTATAATCAGGGTCTTCTTATATCCGGGACAGTACAGTAAGTAAAGAGGCATGTTTTGGCAGAGAAACATCTTTACGTTTGCTAGAAAAGGTAATAATATTACAGTAATATGTAATATTTAATTAGTTTCTGCCCAACACTGCAGGCAATGAGACACAAGTTCTT
Organism: Benthosema pterotum; assembly: GCA_039105355.1. NCBI lineage: Eukaryota > Metazoa > Chordata > Actinopteri > Myctophiformes > Myctophidae > Benthosema > Benthosema pterotum. The sequence goes on from CM076985.1 coordinate 29,143,301, forward strand.
TGCGGTTTCTGTTCTGGCATTCACCTACACATGTGATAACAGGGTTGTCATTTTAGAGCCACACCTTAATGGGTTCTTCTCCTCCAGGCATGACACTGAGCTGGTCAATGATCCCAGCCGACAGGGGAGTCAGCTTGTCAAAGGCCTCCTGAAGGCTGATGGTCGACGACACCTGGAGCTCTGCAGTGAGGGAGGGATAGAGTGTGACAGGGGAAATACAGAGTTGTAGGGGGGAAAAAAGAGATGGAGAAGGAACACAGGGATGTGTGGAGATTGGCAGGGGAATTAGAGAGAAGGACTGAACCATTTACAAGGCAACTCTAGCATCAGTATTGAAAGGTGCCACTAGGTGTCAGCATTGTTCCATTATTCACAAAAATAACTACCATTCTACAACAGGTAATAAGGAGCTAATCTAAGTGGTCAGTGGTCACATGCAGACAACTTTAGTGTGTACAAAATCTGTATGCAAACAGATTTGCAAACTCCACCTCACCTCCACTCTATTGGCTCATTATGAAACTGCTGGATGCTGCTGCGCTGTGAGTGGCTTAAACGCAGCCTCACCCCCCACAAACTACTCAACTCCCACACACTAGCACCTAAGCTGCTATTTTTCTCTCAGAGTGCAGCAGTTTCTGCGGCTTGGCTGGCTATTTTTTGGGGACGTTTGTGGTCGTAGTGGCTACACATATGTCATTGAATAAATATTTTTTCAGCAATTTCATTAGTTTTGAGGGCACATGTTGTAGAATTACAATATTACACTGGAGGGTAGTGTTTTAACGTCATTTAATCCACTTCTGCGATACCTTCGGAACTCACCCATTAACTTCACCAGATGAATTCGTTTTGACATAACCGACAGATCCACAATATTAATCATTTTTTAGAATACAAGTCTTGATCTAGATCCGATTGGCACATATCAGTCGACTAAATCAGCTGTAGACCAACAGGAAATCATTTCTGTTGACTGAAATGTGGCCAAAACTAAAATCAAAATGTCTTGTCAAAGTCAAGACAACACCACCACACTGTACAGTACCTGCAGCAGCGCTGAGGGGCTGCAGCGGAGAGGCATCAGGAATGCTCCACAGCGACAGCCGGCCGGCGGAGTCTCCCTGGATCAGCAGCTTGTGGAAGGGCTCCCTGCGGCCGTAGAAGAACCTCGTCACCGGAGGACAGATGAGGAGCTGGGCGGGGTGGAGAGATGCAGGATACACACACACGGTGTTAACACAAACACAAATAACACAAACTCGGTACCTCTGACAAGACTCTGGCCTGGACACCAGCGAGGTCGAGAGCAAATCTCATGTAAATTTCAGGTTTTGTAGACCATTTTCCTGAGTACTGTAATACGATTTTTTATTGGTTTGGCTCCGTCCTTTCTTATGACCTGTTATTGTTGCTGTTGGGCAGAACCTGGACATGATTTCTAACTGTGTGTTGTTGTTGTTTTAAATAAATAAAAGTATAATAAGTAGTTTGATTTTTGATACTTTTGAATACGAGTCCTGAAAGGTAACAGTTTGGGACATGCAAGATTTCCAACCGACAAGAGACGATATACTTTGTTGCGTGTGCAGCAGATCTACACATTTACAACACGCTGCTACACATTGTGAGCTTGTATGTCAGACAATTTCTGGAGTGGGACCTGACCCGGCAAACAAATAAGTGTCAAGACCTAGCTACACTTACACATCAGTACAGACTATAGGGGCAAATGAATTCCTGCAGGACAGTATCACCTGGGAAATGATTCTACAACCAGAATTATTTTTATGCAATTTTGACATAGTAGTAGAACATGGCAAATTTGACTTGTTTTGTCATAGAGAGGCTGGTATTCAGGCACAGAGTGAATAGAAACCATAGCACAGCAAAATAAAAAAACAAAAAGAAAAGAGTAAAGAAAAGTAATGAAAGTAAAACGATGAAATCCTGGCATACAGCAGCAATGGCTACAACTAGTAAAAGGTGAGTTTCCCTTTGTGTGCTGGAGCAGTAACAGGGATTGTGAGATACAGTATGCCCATTACAAAAGGACCATTTGCAAATTCAAGAACTGTAGTTTCACTCTTTCCACAACTACAAAAAAACAACCTTCAACAGCAGACAGCAGAAAACTAATAATCCACTGACAGTCAAACTTTATCATTGGGATCACTGTCAGAGTGTTTCCAAGTAACAACGGAAATACTGTCAACCAATCAAAATCGATCCAATTTTACAGAAGATAACCTTCCACACATCACTCAAGTGATGTCCGACATGTTTACTTCTAGAAGGTTGTCGTTTGTCAGTGTGGATGGATGGTCACATCATACACCATTTAGGATGTGAATATATTTCTGTTGCTTTAATGTTTAACCACTTTTAACATTACATTATTTTAAAATATAGCTGTTTAAAAATAGCAGATCTACAACCTCAGGGCTTGTGATTCTGCTGTTCATTTATTAATTGTTTCTTTCTGTGTGCAAATCTTTGAATATTAATTCACAGCAAACAATTTAAGTATTCTCCTCTGGGGTGTGCCTAGAAAAAAATAGCCAGATACAGGCAACTCTGAGGGTAACGGACATAAAAAACATTGGTTTTGTTTTGTTTTTTGAAAACTGTCATAATTTGCAAGGCACTTGTAGAATTAGTTCTCAGGGGTTGCTACGGTTAAAATGAAAGTTGTAGTTCACTTTACAGCAATCAGTGGTGATGCAGACATCTCAGAATTAAAGTACCAGGTAGCTTCAAAGTAGGCTTCTATGTGGGAATGTGTTTGGGGAAACTCACCAGTCATACACCTAGATAACATTAATTAAAGGAAGGCATAACAGGAGAGGAAAATGCTGCCATGAAAAGACAACAACCAGAAAAGGAATGGCCAGAGAAATAAGTCTAAAAATATGTCAAAGTGGCCAGTATACGTAGTGATCAGTAGCACTTCAACCATTCAATTTATGACAAGCTTCTGTCTATCTAACGGTATGTATTTAATGCATTTCTTCCCCCAATGTTGCCGTGTTGCATTTAAAAAATATTTTAAGACAAAACCTAATCAATATTTAAGTTACGTTTAGTGCATAGAGCCATACAACAATGTATAAATCAGTATCATAAATATCACCTCTGATTTTGGTCTCCCATGATCAGTGTCCTCTCCTGCATTCTCTTCCTATACCAAGTTCTAGTTCAATCAATATCATTATTGTTTCCATTCTGTAAAGCCTTATGATTAATCTGAGAGTTACTGAGGATTGAAATGGAGGAGATGGATAGCAGGCTAGCATACAGAATATTTTAGCTTTATTGTTATTGTTGTTTTTTGCTTTCATCAGGACTATCCACCCTAAAATAGAATTAACATACTTTATTCGTGCTTTATTTGTGCAGATTTTAACATCAAGGATTATAATAATAGATAATTCATTAAAAGTAACACTTTCCGAGACATGAGGGCCATAGGACAGGAGCCTATCTCCTGTCACTGTCGCTTGATAGAACCCCTTCACTTTAATAGAGCTGGTTAAAACGAAGCTAATGTTATGCACAAAGCATATTGAACCTCCTATAGTTACACAGGGAGATCAGGATAGCTCTATTTGAGGGCAGATTGTCCTGTCAGGGTCCTTGGGGATAGATTATAACTACAGATGTGGCTGCACTTCCAAGACGGGTGAGTAAGTGAGCTGGAGTAAATTGTCATGCTAGGATAGGTTAGGTAGGAGACTTGTTCAAAGTGCTGCTACTAGTGTAGCAAATGACTGGTGTGATAACATTGGCTGTACAGTCCACACATATGCATTTTACCTTTTATAAAATAACCCATACTTTTAATGTGCTAGAGACATTATTTCAACATAATTTTAACTAAAAATACAAACGAAGTACTTGTGCACAAGGAAGGTGTCCAGTAATGTGCCTATAATCAAGTGTGTGATAATAGTTGCAATATGGTTCTACAAAGAAAGAAAGGTAAGTCAGCCATCTAAGGTTATTTGTCTTGGAAAGATACAATGCTAATATTTGTCTGGTAGTTTGGGCATGAGCATAATGAATTCAGTGATGGTAAGCAGTGGAACATTGTAACTGAGACGTAGGGAAGCAGTGAATGGCTGCAGTGATGGTTCAGTTATCCGCGAGCAAATAATCCTAATGCTACTTTGATAGTGCTTTGATTAGTGTAAGGATAATGCAAAGTGCCACCAAAAGAGCTTTTTTTGAAAATACACACAAACACACACACACACGCACGCACTGTTGCAGGTGCCAACAAACCAAACCACATCTTAAGCTTAGATGTGAATAAAAGGCTAAGTATTTAAAAAATAAATAAATAAAATGCACACAGAGCTAGATTGAAGAGGTGTTTTGAAACCACACAAACCTGGGTCAATGAGCAACGAGAGTTTGTTTTTGAGTATTTTGAATTTTTGCATGTTCATTTAGCATTTAGCTTATTTCTCTGCATGTATGACTATAGCCACTCATGTTACATGTACCGGTACAGTATGTAAAATGGTGTTGCTTATAGATCTGCTGTTTTCAATCTGCAACACTGTCGTATGATGGCACATAATTTTGCCATTATTGTGCCGGACATTCACTTGATGCAGCAAAATTTACCTCATAGCACTCCAGGCAACATAAAACACAGAGAATTTTCATTAAATGCTTTTCTGACCCAGGTCTGACAGTCATATACAGGTAGCTTGTACACCATTTTCTCTTTTAAAAGGATATCTATAATTGATGCCACTATGGCACACCAAAACAAATTGACATACAATACTACTTCTAATCAGACAGTGGAATGATGCTCGGCAAAACAATGCATGCTAAAACTTAATCTTAATCTCAATCTCCTTGGTTTGTCATGATCTCAGGGATTTGGGGGGAGGGTAAAAAGCATCTTGGGGACTTTGCATGCGTCTTCACAATGAAGACATTATGCGGGAGGAGAATGGTGCTCTCAGGAGCTGAGTGGGAAACTTGTTTTAGTGGGAAAAGAGCATGGAACAGGGTGAACCAAAGAGAGTCTGGGATCCCGTCCGTCTGTCGGTCAGTCAGTCAGGCAGGAAGAGAGAAAGATTAAAATGAGAGGAGCAAACAGAGTGAGGTGCTAGCTCTTAGTCATTCACTCATTGGCCAGCCTTATGCCGGTAGGTTTGATTTATACTTGGTTGCACAGAAGAGTTGTGCATCCAAAATAGCAGAGTAGCTTATAAATCGACTGATTGCAAATAGCCAGGAAACAGTGAACAAAACCCTCATGCAGCTAAGTAGTAACTCATTCTTTAATACTTTTATAAAATCTATAGATATGTTTGCATGTATATCCAAACTAACTATCAATCTATTTGATGACTTTTACCCTATAGCATCCCTATACTGTGCATTTCCTAAAGGAGAATAAAAGAAATGACCACAGCAATGCAACTAATCACAACTCCTTGCGACAATCAACTGCACCAATTGCAAATGGGGACAATGTTTGCAAGAAGAAACTGCAAATAGTCACTTGTTACACAGAGTTACTTGAGGAATCAATGGAGCCGTTTGGAAGTGCTTATGAAGCAATGGCGCCAGTACTGTATGTTAGGTTGGGCATTAACTCGTTGGACGACTCACCAGCACAATCTTGTGGGGAGAAAAAAGCCAAAGAAACCGAACGTGATGCGATCTAAACATCAGATTCGATTCCTGTTAAATCTTTGTCACAGAAATGCATGCCATATTAGAATATACAGTACATGTTTTAATGAGGAAACCAGCGGCACTGTATTAGACCGTTATTGGACGGTATGTTCTGCTCCTATATCGCTCGAAGAAAAAAAAAACATATTTTATATTTTTAGCAGATATATTTGCCAACATGTTCATAACGATGTTCAAGTAATTAAACCTTGATGACTGAGCCAAAGAGTGAATGTCAGAGTTTAATGAGAGCATCCTCTACTGGTTGGAGTGTGCTCTTCTCTTCCTGAGTTGTCACTTTCTGAGAAAGCTGTAAATCTAAGAAATCAAAAGCTGAATTCTTCTTGTAAAGAAATTCCTTTTGAATGTATTTGTTATAATATACAGTGCATATATATTATTATTATTATTGCCCATGTTCATATCATCCCACATAATCTCTCACAAAAGAAAATACAGAGATAACACTGTTCTGTCAATGGACTCAACTCAAGTCATACGTTTTTGCATATGCTCCAAGTGAGCATATATAGATTTGTTTTCCTCAACCAATCTTTGACTTACTTATATTTCAACACACTTAAATTTTAACAATGTAATCCACGTTTTTGAAAATATAATATTCAATATGTAGTCATTAAATTTACAGCCAAGGCCCAGAAAGTGAAAACTCCTCTCTACTCCCTGCCAGTACAGTGGTCCGTGTTTGCTTTCTTTGGGGCTTACTGGCGCCTCTAGAGGGCGGTGGTGGTATAGCAGCACGGGAGTGTACAGCTCCAAGTCGCACCCGCTGGCAGGGAGGCACATGACCTCCTCCTGCTCACCTCCTCCTAGCCCCTCCCACTGGGAGGAGGAGGGCGTTAGGGGAGGGCACCAAGGAGGTGTGGGGGCGAGGATGCGGAGCATCAGCGTTCAAAACAAAAAAACGTTAAATGATACAAAAAAAAAACAGACAACAAAATTAACACTCAAACAGACACCAAATGAATCCACTTAATCCACACATAAGAATTACACAGACTACGACTTTTGAAATCAAATTACGTAACTTATACACAAAATACTGAGATTAAGCTTCAGACACACAGACAGGCATGAGACAAATGTATCGACTGCTCTACGGACATTTGTCCCCTGAAAGCGCCCCATCCAACAAACCCATCTCCATAATCCCAAAATACCATTGTCATATCGCATAACTCTTTTTTTTTTAAACTTTTTTTTTCTAATTTTGTACATGTTTAAGAGGTGACAGCACTTAGACCCCTTGTGTGTTTTTATGTGCCATTTCATCACATCTCACCTTTTCATGATCTTTACATAACAATAATGTTTGGTGGATTTTTTAAGAATAATAACTGGCCTCATCCATGTGTGTGAAGCCAATCCACAGTTCAGTGTGAACATTGTTGGGGGATGTTTTTTGAAGACAGGGACAAAGCCCAACATTTAACGTGTGTTATAACTTTCATGCTCATTACTTTTTATGCTAGAAAGAATAATACTGTATGAAAAGAAAGACATCACCAGGGCTTTTTGTGCTTCTAAAATTACACATCAAATTTAGTGCAGAAATGGTAAATTTTCTGGAATTTGTATTCGTTCCACTGCCCTCATTTCAGTGTATGCTTAAGTCTAGTTTGCAGTCTGAAACAGAAATCACTGACATTTAACAAAACATGATTTTGTATTTTCCCCCAACAATTGTGAAGCCTGAATTGAAATGTTTGAATTGCTCTTCAGTCAAAGACAAAATAGTAAAGTTACAGACAACATCTACATTCTTCCAGACGCCATTTTCAGTAATAGATAGCAGACAGATCTAGGGTGAACGTTATATGACAACTTTAACAGATTTTCGGCCCATCTTTAAAGAACTGGTCCCCCACTGATGCTCATTACATATGGTACCATTCTTGTCTACTACTATGCCTCAGAGGATATCTGTGGACGGTTCAGAATCCTGCCTACCAGTGACAGTGACTTCCTATAATCGAAGTCATTCTTCCCAGTGTTAAGTGGTAATAAAAATCTAATGAAATAACAACCGCCTAATGATGATATCACTGGCAGTCGAGATTCTGAAGCATCCACAGCCCTCCACACAGACCGGGTAAATTATTTCATAATGAGCATTATGAATGAGGTCACATTACATGAGGATAGGCTGAAAATGGGTGAGTGGTCCCATATTTATTAAGTTCTGGTATTAGATAGTAGGGTTGCGATCAGTAACGGATCTGACAAACAAACAATCAAACAGAGACAGGAGAGTGACTAACCTGTTTGTCAGAGCGGTCTGCGATGCTGTACACCAGTGGAGGAATGGCGCTTTCCTTGGTCTTCCCAACATCACTACGGAAATGCTCACTGGCAGGCAGGCAGCTGAACAGACACATACAACATAGTTTATGTCAGACAGACATCTCTAATGGTTTTATATTCTACCATTAAAGGTTTTTTGGAGGGCAATCAACAGCTACTTGAACACACTACAGCGTCATACAAAAAGCAACAAAATGATCTGCAAGCTCGACCATGAGTGTTGCTCACAATGTTGTGAACTTGTAGACCGGCTCTCTTTGCTAAATGTTATGCCATTATTATGATGACATGCCAGTGTGTGTGGTCCAATGAACAGTGCTCACCTGGCAGGTAGTTTGTAGATGTAACTACAGCCGTCTTCTGTCCAGATGATGACTTTGTCAGCAGCGATGAACTCCCCCCCGGTCCAAGCCTGATCGTTCTCACTGGGAACTGAGCACAGCAGGGAGTAGTCACCTGCATCAAACACCTAGACAACACACACACACACACACACACACAGATACAGATAAGAATAATCCTTATCACAACAAAGGACATTCGTCTTCATAGTCTGTTCTGAAAGCAACAACAAAATAACACCACACGAACATAATAAAGCACAGAACAACATATTGTCAAGTCAATACATATATAATCCCCTTCGGTGCTGTGCTATGTCACATCATTTGCAGCGTCGCCCACTCAGAAGGGATAGACTCATCCCTTTTCGTGCAGCGGGGACAAAATGAAAGCCTGGGTGTCGAGGCTAAATATACAACAAGACGCCGCCAGTGTGTATCATTTACATATGTGGACAACTGGATCCTCTAGTCCCTTCCTAATATTATTTTAGGCTAGTTTTAGTTTAGTTCTAGTTAATTTAAAAAAAAATGTTGGCTGCCAACAGAATGTGTGCAGTTTAACTAGACTTTGTCCTACAACCCACCTCAAACCCTAACACACTCCATCAAAATCAACAGTAGCCTTTTTACCCTCCAGTATTTTGAGCAGACGACCAGCAGGCTGCTCTGGGTGAAGGTGCAAAATGAGATGCTCTGACATCCCTGGCAGTAGATGGGCTTCGACTCCTCCTCAAACACTGGGTCTAAATCCTGAGACAGAATCCAAGGAGAAAGGGGAGATATTAGATCAGAATGAATTACCCCTGGATGTACCGTATGATTAACATACTGTGTACTGGATGCAAATTACATTATTATACCCAACCTGCAGCTTGCTGACCTCAGCAGTCACAATCCACACCTTCAGAATCCCTGTTACTGACACTGCAACTACTGTGTCCTCTGTAATGACAGGCAGAGAGAGGGAGACAGAGAGACAGATAGAGTTCACAACAGTCACTATCGCTGTGGACTCAAATTCCATTTCGGACCATGGAAAATGTGACAATAATATCACAAGACTTACGGTACATTTCTGACATACATAGTGTCTCACACATTCATATAGTATTAACATAGGATTTTACATCATTCCATTTGCTTGTGGGCCTTGCAGTCATCTGCCGTCACATTGTCTCTCCATCTTACCCTTCTTCTTCGTCTTACCCTGTGTGCGGTGAGACCTGATGATGCTCATGGAACTGATCCAGTCAGGTGCTATCTTGGACACCAGGGAGTAGAGGACCTCCAGGCTGGTGGCGTCCACAACCAGGATTTCTGGGTAGTGTCCGTTGCACAGCAGACGGCCTTCACGCTCAGTACCGATGGTGAAATGATAAAACTGGATAGAGAGATGGAGAGGAAAGGGTGGGGAAAAAAAGGAAAGAGAAAACATTCAAGCAGGTGATTAGAGTACAATACAGTATGTGTTTTCATAAGCAACAACGTAAATGTTGTTGTTCATCCCCTTCGGGAACCCTGTAATTTCACTCAATATGACTAATACATTTGTGTGTGCATTACAAAAGGAAAATGTTTATACCTGTATGGTGGTGTGAGCACAAGCCAGTTTTGTAAACTCAATACAACGCCCATCGTTCACATCCCAGAGGCACATCTCCCTACAAACACACATGGACAATAAGCCGGATATTTGTGTGTTTATTTACTGACAATGTGCAGCAATGTATAAACGTATCTGAAATATGTTTCAAATTGTTTAAATGGTAAGCAAACAGATACGAGGGAAAAACAATTACAGTATATTGTTTTTATAGATAATGTTGTGGCTATAACTAAAGTTCTATGACAAGCAAACAATTAAAACATAACATTCACACTAATATAAAGTTAACTGAACTTTGTTTAATTTACCCATTTAAGCCCCAGCAATATAGGCAGCACTTACCCACTCTCTGAAGCACTGACAATATACTGCTTATCACTGCAGGCGCTGGCTTTGGACAGACAGGTGATAGAAGCTGTGTGACCAAACAACATGGCCCGGGGACAGATCTGGACAGAAAGATATTGATATTATTACTTGTCTAGTATAACCAACAAATATGGCTACCAAGGGATGTATGTATTCAAGTATGGCCAACATGGGTCACACAGAGTTTGCAAAGAAGTAGAAGTAGCGGTAGGTCGGGAGTGGCTTATTGTTGGCATCAGCCACTAACATGCAGGAGTCTGATCAAGTAACAACAGTTAGTTGGGAGTGCCCGGGATTGAACTCATGAACTTGTGGATCAAAGGCGAGAGCTCTAGCGACTGGGCTACCCGGAAAAACTGGATCATGAGAGTGCACTGCTATGACTATAAAAGGTTGATAAATGCACTTGATATCCTCCTGAAACATGTAATTTTAATATACAATACAATTATGGAAATATTGTATGGATTGTCATGATCAGGTTCAATATCTCCAACCTGCTTCTACTCTCCTAAAAAGGCAGCCACCTACTTCATGCAGGAAGTATACAGGAGATTTGCTATTATCATCTTGGGTTGAAATTCCAATACCCACACTCAGTCATGTCCACAAAACAGTCCCAATTAGTTCCGCCTCTGGAACTAAGGAAAGGATTATATGAAAGTCCGGGTGGACTGACAGCCACATTCCATATTCCTCACTTATTACTGCTGCATGTTATTTCGTATGTTAGATGCTGTACTTATCACAGTACCTCACAAGGTAAACACCTTGTTCATCATTGTATAAATAAAAGTCAAGCCATTATTTAATTTGTTGGTTCAATAGCTATGCTCACTGTTATTAAAAAATATATATAAATGCAATTCAGTATCTCTGCAGTTCAATCAAAGGGAACACTTTCACCATCAAACTGTTCAACACACACAATTAGACACAATATGTTTACATTCTAGGTTATGAACATGCAGTAGTAGTACAGTCACAGGGTCTAGTTAATATTTTTCATTGGCTAAATATTCTTCACCTCTAGTTCCGGAGTCATGTCCCACAGACAGATCTGCCCGTCATGGCAGCCGGTGATGATGGTGCTGAAGTCATCCATGACCAGCAGGCTGCTGATGCAGTGGGTAGGGGCTGTGCGACCCCACAGCACTATGGGTAGCACCAGACTGTTCCCCGCCATTATGGTGATCTGTCTGAGAGAAAGAGAGAGAGACAGTTAATTGAGTGTCGCACAATCACGCTTTTTTGTGGATAGCATTATTTTCATCTGTCAAGGTCGACATTCCAAAATGAAAACAATTTTAAAATAATAAGTAATAATAAGCACTAGCGCATAACATTCAAGAGAAAGGGGTACAGCTCATTACGGTTGACACCTGCTTACACATTAACTGACTCATATTCAGCAGATCTACTATAAGCACATACTGTGTGCCACTTCAATAATGCCATGTCTTGCTAGGATTTCCAGCGAGCACTCACAAAATAACACAAAAAAGTGTGAAACAAAAACTTGGCAGATACAGAGAGGTAATAACCCAAGCTTTCCGTACAGCTGCCATGTTGGCAGTAACTCGCCAACATTGCAGCTGCCAACATTACGTTGTTTAATGTAATCAGATCTGATTATTCAGTTTGGATGAGTGGACTGAGGGTTGGAATCGCAACCATGAATGCCAGATAGGAACGATAATATAAAGCATTCATTTTCCCCCAGTATCTGATCTAACGTGGCTCCCAGACATAAAGTCACAGAGACAGATAAAATAACTAACAACCAGTAGAATTAACCCTCACCTCAGTATTCATTTACCCATTTCCCAGAGCATACAAACAGAACCACTTAATTGTTGGTGTATTTGTACAATCTGGGTTAAATTGTACTAGATAGTACTTAGATTTGGTGCATGGTGCATCATTTTGTAGGGAGTAATTAACACTGGCACAAGCAACATGCTGACCGTTATCAGCCTTTCTGCTGAGGTCTAGCTGCTGAAGACAGACTGTGGCAGTGACAGACTGACTGGCACAATCACATATTGATTGTACATTATTTAAGGACCATATAGTGACATGGGGGATGGGTCTGGATGACCTCAGCCTTCTGTGGGACCTACTGTACCTCCATGAAAATGTATTTTCCCAGCCCAGGCTACTGCAGGGAGTCAGTCCAACCAAAGAGGGTCCTATGTCGGCCTAAAGGCTCAAGCATACTCATACTCCAGAGTGAAGTGAGTTTGGGTAAAGGGTGCTCACCGCGATGTAGCAAGTCTTCACCCTGGCTTCACCCTGGAGTATGAAGCCTTAAAACACGGTAAATACATCCAAAATCACTCCACCATAGACTAGAGCCTTAACACACACAGCCATGCATCATCCACTGCATGCCTGCACTTGAATTGAAATTGCATGCATTGTGCTGTATAATTGCCTTATTGGTTTCCATCAGCCAACTAGGCTATTTTAGACAGTGTGTTCTGTGTTGCACCAAACATCAGTGATTGTCAGAGTGGGGCCTGAAGAGGAGCCCAGGGGGTCCCCTCCAAGGTGATTAACAATTTACACTTAGGCCCTGTGCGTTTGAGCTGTTTTACTTTCCGAAAATACCAGGTCCCATAAGTTACTAACACGATGTTGTGTGTGAGCACATATAGACTAACAGGGAAATGTTGTTGTAGACACACGTTGACAAAACTTCTCCTTTGGGGACCCTAGCCGCCTGGCATGCATGCATACACTGTTTTCAAAATGGGAAGGGGGTCCACGGCGGACCACACAACATGGATTTTTGGCCGATTTCGTTGCGTGAACCACTAAAGCTGTCATACATGACTGGTCACACCGGTCCAGCCAAGGAGGCTAACGAAGCTAATGCTATTCAAATTTCAAGGCTAAGCGTTCTTGGCGATAATAATCAACAACACGACCGCCTGGCAAAGTGAATAAATATGTATTTATATTGAGGTCACTTTGTATGGCTATGACCTGTTTGGAGACGAGAGGATGGGCTTATTAAAGTGGTCGTGAGGTAACGTTGGACCTTTAAAAGATAACACCTGCAATGTCGAGGCGTCGGACTCGGAGGTTAGCAACTAAAACAAAAAAACACCAACCACTACTATTCGTGAATAGAGGATGGATATTTACCAGGTCTTTACGAGGGGCTACTGAGACATATTCCTATGTTGTTTGTCTTGGAGAAGTGGGGATTCGTCGGCGCGTCTGTCTGTGGCGTTGTAAATAATCCTGATAATAATGGAGTTGTGTGTCAGAACATCTGGTCAGCTGATCAGAGCAGGTCAGCTGATCACGAGCAGCGTGTTGCCAGGTCTATTTTTTTAAAGCCCCAAACAGCGCTACTTTTCGTAGCTACTTTTCTGCTTAAAATAAATAACAATTATTAAAAACTTTACAGTACATATTTTAATTTAATATATAATGAATTAGGTCAAATAAAATGAGAAAAATAAAAAAAAAACATCTTGAAGAAAGTGTTCGACTTAATATTCATGGAATAGAGTATTTTCAGGAAGGGGGGTCTGCGGACAAATGCAGCCATTCGGAAAATGTTTGAGAACCACTGTAGTTACAAAACACATGACAAAACATCATTTAGGAATATAAGCAACGACACTTTGGATTAAACAACCCAAAAAGCCTGCAAATGCCGGAATTTTAATCTCGGGCGGACATGGCAACTCTGTAAGACGATAGGCTATGCAGGGTGTTTGTTTTTACCTGATATCACAAGGAAAAGGCAGCAGACACTCTAACATCTCCCAGGAATGGAATTCCTTTCTCTATCCGCATAAATCATCATCATATAGCCTGCAATTTGTGCTTGTCTTGCAAAACGTGACCGCTGTCTGGGACCAGAATCACTCGTATTACCAGACTCACCACACGTGTCAAACCACAAGAGGGCAGCAGAGATCTAAATGACTGACTGATTGATTGATTGATTGATTGATTGATTGATTGATTGATTGATTGATTGATTGATTGATTGATTGATTGATGTATTTAGTAACAGTTTGCAGAATGTTGATATATTGTGAACAGAACTGGATATTGGGCCAAATCCCAAATTCTCATCCTGTTGGGTCTTATTTATTTATTTATTTATTTATTTATTTATTTATTTATTTATTTATTTATTTATTTATTTATTTATGTATTTATTTATTTATTTATTTATTTATTTGAAAGGTTGGTCATGAGTCATAACAGCCAACAGTGTTGGGACATGTGCACTACGTAACTCAATATATTACATAATATATTACCAAAATGCAGTAACTTGTAATATAAATATATTACTTAACAAAAACAATCTAATATATTATACTTTTCTTTCTGCATTACTGCATTACTTTCAATATTACTTTCTGTCAATCTGTCTCGTTGAAAATGTTCTTGTGAAATTTTCTTGACAACTGCAGAAGTTAAATAATTACTTATTTTCTATAATTTTTCATCAAATTACTTATTCAGGAGGACGTTTTTTCAAGTTGATTTCATATGGATTTCCCAGATAGCCAAGTGCGCTTGCTTTATTGTAGCTATGCCACTGACCTACACAATATTTGATTAATTGTGACACTAAATATTTAATTATATATTTTGCACAACATTTTTCTTTTAAGTAATATGTAATAGTAATATTAATATATTACACTTGCTCAGACAGTAATATTGTAATACAATATATTGCTTTAAAATGAAGGTAATAAGTAATAAGTAATACATTAACAAGGTATAGTAATATTCCCAACACTGACAGCCAAGTACCTTGGCCATAACGTTACAACAAACGTTATATTATTATCAGTAAGGTCATCTGAATTCTTCTCATTATTTTTGTTTGCAGGATGTATAGCCTAATTTAGGTATACAGTATTGTTACTGTTCTCCTTTATGTGCTATTTCTCACTAGTTCGGGATGGATGCTCACATTTATCCATCTGCTTTTTGCAGCAATTTCCTATTGTAGGCCTAGTCTATAAATCGTGCAGCATAGGAGCTTTGGCCTTACTAAGGCTGGACCATATGCTACATCACATCACAATAAAATTGGCCTATACATCATTTAATTGCAGTTGTCCTTGGTAGGAGTCCGAGAACGCCCAGGGGTCTTTGAGGGTGGTACAAAAATTATTTAATATAGCATCAAAATCAGTTATAGCGGTAGCTTGTTGCTATTGCCATGTAGGCTACTAACATTTTGTAAGGAAATTACAAAATGTTGTACATGTTATAGTAACATGTTATAGCTGTATAAAGGTCAACTCTTGTTCCTATTGAATGACTACATCCATGTAGGCCTACCAAATTTCTAGTCTGTATGTTGCAATTTCACAAGTCATAACTATATGGGCAGCCAGCCAATAAGAATACAGAGGATGCCATGCTTAAGATATCAAGCAATTATATCGATTTGGGATAAAATCCCATACATTGTCTATGGGATAAAATATATATCACCTATTTATTATTATTGTTATTTTTATTTTTATTTTTCAAAATAACTATCAGTGAAAATTCAAATATAGATGTAGAGTTAAAATTGTTAATGGGGTTTCAAAGTAAAACTGTGGTGAGTAGGCTAAGTAAGTGAAACTCCATATCCACTTCTCAGGATATAGCCTAATTTAGCAACAGAACCAAACTTAATAGTAGTGGTCATACACAGTGGCCCATTTTATTACTGTAGCCTATTCTATCACTTTAAGGCCCTCTTGAAGACCATCTTGAATGATGACCCAAGTGCCTAATCTACTTAAATGCATTTAAAAAGTTAGAGCCTACTTTCAGTTCCCAGGGTTCCACCAGACCAGATAATCCCAGTTGATTAGACAGTAAAGTGAGAAAATATATCGTCCTCGTGAGGACAAAGTCACTGGCCAAAACGTCAGTTTGCGTGGCAAATTGACCTAATCCCTGAATCCCCCAACGCCCCCAACCCCGCTCCCTCCCTCCAACTCCTCTGGAGCCCCCCCTCTCTCTCGACGTGTCCTGTCTCTCGACCTGTCTCACTCTCTTTCTGTCTGCCCATTCTCCTTTCTCCTCGCTCAGTGAATTGGAGCAAATCCTATTGTGATGCTAAAATGATTTCGGAAGAGAGGGAGGGAGAGAGAGACCGAGAGAGTCTGAGAGAGAGAGAGAGAGAGAGAGAGAGAGAGAGAGAGAGAGAGAGAGAGAGAGAGAGAGAGAGAGAGAGAGAGAGAGAGAGAGAGAGAGAGAGAGAGAGAGAGAGAGAGAGAGAGAGAGTAACAGAAGTGAAGTGAAGTGAAGTTTGGGTTTTGTTGAACGCTACTAGCAGTTAATGTATACTAATGTGTTATGCGTAGCGTGTCTACTTGTCGGAACCGCCGCGGCCCGGGGCGGCCAGCCAAGCCGCGGTGCACTTTGCAGCTACCCGGCGGATCGTAAATGTCGTTTTTAACGTCAAACGAGAGGGATATGAATCGCATTATTCTCGGATTATCCTCCTGCTCTCTTGGCTCACTGTGTCGGGATTACAAAGCGACGGCGGAACCTCGGACATCCTACATTACATGCTTGTAAAAAGTGTTTACAAGTTACGTTAACTTTTTTATTTAAAACAACTTTTCCCTCTTCTTATTTAATGGATTGAGGAAGTCTCTCGGCCCTGCCTGTTAGAGTTGAGGGACCCGACGTTGAGCGCTCCCGTCCCTGGGCACTGCAGCGTCGGTGCGGGGATGGACCGGTGCAGCTGCGGGGGCACCTCGGTGCTCCTCCGCACAGAGGGGATGGATCTGGATGACGATGATGATGATGACCCCGGTCCGGCCACTGCGGCCTGCAGCTCGGCGGTGGTGCTCCGGGCAGACGGCTCCGTGCTGGTCGAAGCCCGGCTGCAGGGCGGAGCCCCCTGGGGCTTCACCCTGAAAGGAGGTCTGGAGCACGGGGAGCCGCTGATCATCTCTAAGGTGAGGCGAGACAGTCCAACGAACAGGTGGAGGAATAATATACCTGACCAGCCATATCGAAAAGTTACAACCACGAGTCTGTAACTCTGTAATTACCGTAAAAACATGATTTGTTTCCAAGATGACGCCTGACAGTTCTTGCTTTGGCATTTTGTCAGCCAGGCCAGGTGGTTATAGATTATAGACTAGCTCTGGTCCAGAATTCCACTGCTTCTATGGGTCTGCCTTGCAAGGCAGACCCCTACAAGCAGTGAAGCTCTGGACCAGAGCTAGTTATAGACCAGCAGCTCTCCTTATAGTAGCCTATGTCTACGATCGTTCAAATTTGGAACAGTAGCCTATTACTGTCTAATTGGTAGGATACACATAAGTAGCTAATATGTATTGGCAATATGCAAAGTGTGTGTAGTATGATGACGAATTATTCAAATCTATCCCATTCTTTCTTTGTGTTGCCACTGTATGCAGACAAATACTCCTACTTTGGAGACAGTGTAGGGAAGACAGACCAGTAAGGAAAGCTGAGAGAGTGTAAGAGAGACAACAGGAGGAAAGTTGTGGGGAGACAAATAATTTGTAGGACAGACAGAGACAGTAGGACTATAAGCTGAGGAAGACTGTGTAAGAGAGACAGTAGGAAATATAGGGATATGAAGACTTTGTAGGAGAGGCATACAGTACAGACAGAGAGACAGAGAAATACTGAGCTGAGAAAGCTGAGAAAAAAGGCATACAGTACAGACAGAGAGACAGAGAAATACTGAGCTGAGAAAGCTGAGAAAGCTGAGAAAAAACTGTAGGCTATAGACAGACAGACAGTAGGAAAGCTAAAGGAGACAGACCGTGTAGGAAAGCTGAGAGAGATATTGCAGCTAGGGGACAAGGAGAGACAGACAGAAAGCTGCAGAGAGAGTCTAGGACGGAGTAGGGGATACTTTGACATTGATGTGTTGCCTTCAACATGCAACGGTGCAAATCTATGTTGCCTTGAACCTTAGACCTCGCACATTACTGCATGTGCAGTGTTTTCTGATCCTTCCAGTTAAGCCCATATCAGGCGGTGTTGCCTGAGGGGTTTCCCATCTAACCATGTAAGCCCCTTCGACCTCCACCCAAAAATTGCTTGCTCAGGATGGGACATTGCTGGGCTCTGTGTAAAAATGTCTTCTTGAGATAACATATGTCTTGTGATTGGAAACTTTCATAAAATTGAACCGAATTGGCTTCCATCCATCTGTCTGTGTGTACATCAAAGTTGGAAGAGCTTATGAGAAAAATAAGCAATTAGGTCTTGGGGAAACAAGTACCAAAAGAAGCGACCATCCAATCAATCATCACATGAACCCTTTGAACCTAGATGTTGCATATGTCGGCTATTTGAAACTAGACAATGTATACTTTGTAGGTCTATATTTTCAGGCCCAAAATATTTTTAGATAGCGGTTAGGGGCAAATACTAATGTGCGGGATGACATCAAAATATTTAAACCACTGGTTTAAATGATTATAGTAAAAGCCAAGAAGCAGTACTAAAGTACACTTTAGAAACAAGCTTATAATAAGCAAACATGGCAACACTGGTGTCCATGTGCCTCCTTCTGTGTATTAATCTTCCCATATCTTCTCTCTCACTCCATCTCAATGGATGGTGAAATTCTTGGCAAACACTGATGTTTAACATAAGGATTTGACAGAAATCATTATTGAATTTTCTTTGGTTATTCATGCTGCCCATTAGTGAGAGGAAAGCAAAGACCTCTTTATCACTAAAACATAACTGAACAGTTGTCTTTTTCGTCCCTTCATCTATTTATGAGCACAAATTAAATCATAAACATTATGACACCTTTCAGATAGCAGATATTTCCTGCTTAGTTCAATGACGTTCACCCGATCATTGGTTGTTACTTGTTTACCTTGCACTGCTATGTCACACATGTTCATTGTCATTATCAGCTTGCCGTCGCGTTATGTCATTTTGGCAATTACATAATACTGTAATCCTTGCCCATTTAAATACATGAACACCAAATGATGTATATTGCTTGCCGGTAGTGCAATTTTAACATATTGTATTATTGATGTATGTATTTTGAGGTGTAATGGTGGCACTGGGTGACTGGGAAGCATACTTTGGTTAGACATGCATTGGTTTCCTTAGGACGTTAGGGTTAGGTTTAGAGATAGGTGATAGTTATCTGACCAATGGTGGCACTTGTCCATCAGGCAAGTGTAGAAAAATGTGACATTCTGCACAATGACTACTTTTAATTTGGTAATATTTTGGTACCATACGTTTACAGACAGTACATTTTGAATATGGGAGTTCTACTTGGAACAGAGTAGAGATAAGACTATAGATTAGGATAAGGCAGACACTGTTGACTCTGAGTCCAACACAATTTGATCTGGATGAGAGCATGGTCTGCTAAAAAACAAAAGCAAATAAGACAAAAAGTCATGGTCTGGTATGCGTAGAAGTTGTTCTGGGATGGAGGCCAAATGTCTAGAGAAAATAGAACAAGAATGTGAAAAATGTGACACAGAATTTCTTTCTTCTTTCTGTGTATGTGTTCTTGAGGCTTTGGAAGTTTTTTTTTCTGTCGCCCTGTCTCAGGGTCTTCAGACTGTCTCTTGGTCATGTCTGTTTGTCCGTCAACTCTTGTCTCCCTCTCTCACATGACCTGCTTCTCTCTCTGTGTCTCCCTCCCCCATGACCCTCCCTCTCTCTCCCTCTCTCTCTCTCTCTCTCTCTCTCTCTCTCTCTCTCTCTCTCTCTCTCTCTCTCTCTCTCTCTCTCTCTCTCTCTCTCTCTCTCTCTCTCTGACCTGTCTGTCTGCCCTACTAGGTCTGTTTCCTTCTTGTCTGTCTTGGTCTCTCAGGCTCTCTGTCGTTCCTTCCATGTTCCTCCTCCTTCTCTGTCCCCTGCCCTGCCTTATAGGACTGGAGGCCAATCATAGGGTCACGGCTGTCAGGATATGATAGAGTGCCAAGTGGCTTCTCATTGGACTTTTTAACAACAAAGAATAATTGAGCAGTTGAGACGAATAACAGTCCATATTTTAATCTGCCCTCTCCCCTAAAGGGCCTAGAATGTCCCCTGACCCCTTATCCATCATTGTGGAGGCTGTTATTCATCTCAACTGCTCAATTATATTTTGATTATTGTAATCATCATGAGAAGATAGCTTCCATTTTCACATTGCTAAGTTTC
This sequence comes from Benthosema pterotum, assembly GCA_039105355.1. Taxonomy (NCBI): domain Eukaryota; kingdom Metazoa; phylum Chordata; class Actinopteri; order Myctophiformes; family Myctophidae; genus Benthosema; species Benthosema pterotum. The sequence continues at coordinate 29,163,821 of CM076985.1, forward strand.
AGGAATAGAAAGTTTCTATTAGTTTAGATTCCTCATTGATGATGTCACTGGTGGACAAATCTGAACTGCCCACAGCACTCCTACACAGGCTGAGTAAAAAAAATAGCACAAAAATGCTATTTTATCACAAAACATTTTGAGGACCAATTGTATGAAGGCACAGTAGTTGGATAAGTGATTAAGTGTTCCTTTAACTTCAAAGATCTGTGGGTCTGTTTGGTTCCAAAGTTTACTATGAAAAAGTAAAAAATAACATAAACTGATGGAATGTTTTGCTGCACGATGCGTTGTGAGCTTGTAGTTTGCAAGCTGACATTGTGGAACACGGTATAGTTCAGGATGTAAGTGAATCAATCAGGCTAATCGATTTAGTAGATTATAGAAAGAATTCCAGTCAGAAGAGCAAACCCATTCATCAGTTTTAATTCCAATTTAGAGTACTCATTTCTTTGTTCCATTTCAGAAATTACTTGTGACCTGCATTGATGATGCACTGGTAAGACCCCTGTTACTGAAAAAAGGAAAAGAAAAAAATATAGAGAGAGAGCTATTTAACACTTATTTTAGCATAAAAACACAAAGGATTTTACTGTGTGCAATGAAAGAGATTCACGAGAACAGTTTGATGTCACCTGGTTTGTCCTCCAAGTCCTTCCCACAACAGTAATGAATGTTAGCTTGCTAACTTGTGTCTTGCACACAATACTTGTCTTTGTACAAGCTCCTGTTTGGTACCAACTGACACCAACACCTCTTTAACCCATTAACACGAGGAAAGCATCTGTGTTAGACATTAGCGTTGGCTATTCAAAGAGGCTAGCACGGTCACTTGGTTATTTTTGAAAATGTGAGAAGTACTAGGCATTTGTACCTGAAGAGTGGTTTTCAACCAGTGGTCCGGGGACCACCAGTGGTCCTTGAAAGGGTTCCAGGTGGTGCTGGAAATGATGGGAAGTTGGTTAACCAGATGTAACTCTTTGAGAGCGTAAAAATGAAACCAAATGGACCCTTGCGGGTCCATTTGGTTTCATATTTACACTCTCCAAGAGTTGAAATATTCATCATCTGAATTATGGTCATTTTGATCTGTATGTTTGGCTGTTGTTTATGACCTCCAGCCTGGAATTGTGGACAAAGCCAAAAGAAATATTTAGTTATGGGGTCTGTGGGGCTAAAATGTCATCAAATTGTGGTCGGTGGCTCAAATGCTGAGTAAATAGTGGTCCCTGTGGGTCAGAATGTTTGAAAACCACTGAACTAGAATCAGCCTGAGGCTCATATGTCCTGCATGTTTGTTTTATTCATGCGTGGTAATGAAGTGTTTGTATGCCGATGAAACGACAAGTAGAAGGTGGTGGAGAGATTGTGACACTACAGCTCTACTACTGTACTGTCAGGATAGGAGTGTTGTAGTCAGTGTTGTAGTGGTACTTTTAGAAGTGGGGGGACGCCCCTTAAAGGGAGATTCCACCCATTTTCTTTTTTTTTTCTGAGAATGTACAAATGTGAACCAAATGGACCCTAGCGGGTCCATTTGGTTCCATTTGTACACTCTCAGAAAAAAGGAAAGTCATTAACATGGTG
>CM076985.1:29170404-29175404 GCA_039105355.1 Benthosema pterotum
GAGGCATTGTCTCGTCTCGAGGTCGATCTCGAGACAGTTTTTCGTCATTTTCGTCTTGTCTCGTTCTCGCCAATCAATTGTCTTGATCTTGCCTCGACCTCGCGGCTCTCCACTTCATTGGTCTCGTGGTCTCGTCTTGGTCTCGAATAATTTTGTCTCGATCTTGTCCCGACCTCGGAGTCTATGTCTCGGGTCTCCTTCGCCAACGAGACCTCCCGAGACGAGACAATGCGAAGGAAAAGTTAATTGTGTGGAGCGAGGACGGCCGCATTCATAAAGACAGCTGCTGCGCAGAGCTCAGAGCCTTAGAGTATAGACAGAGTTACGACATCTCCGTTCACCCCCATGGAAAGGTGCCGGCTGCCCTCGTTGAAAACAATGTATTTGCAACTTCAAAGTGCTCTGTTTTCTGTCCCACTCAATGTCGCAACTCGCAACTCTTCTAGATGGCTCTGGAGAAGCCTACGTGTTGCTGCTGCTCACTGACAGAACACAACTACAGAGAGAATATAGGCATGGATGAGACAATGAGGCAGACGTCTGTTCCAGTGGTTTTCAACCTTTCTGATACCAGGGACCACTATTTAGGCTATTCACTATTTGAGCCACGGACCACCATTTGAGGTCATTTTAGCCCCACAGACCCCAAAACTAAATATTTCTTTTGCTTTTGTCCATCTTCTAGTTGTGTAGACTTGAGCCAAAATCTATTGATATTCATCTTCAGTCCATCAAAAAAAGAGTTTACGGGAGATATAAAAAGGTGATGCTCGAAGAAAAGGCTATCGTTCATTTAACTTTGAATGAGCATTGAGCAAAAAGAAATCAAATGGTCCAAACGTCCACCCTATTCGCCTATTGTGTTATTATTAATATGTTCTACTAATATTACTTCGTTACTTTTGTCATGCTGCTGCGTTCAACAGTAGGCTATTGCGTTGGTGAAGGGAGATGAGCTAATGCCACTATAGTTTGATCGGAGAAAAAAAAGAGCGCAGTAGCCTTTTATTAGGCAGCGTTGCTCTTACCTCCGGTGATTCTTTGTTGAGATTTGAATCGAAGAACTCTCAGGCCATGCTCACCCGATTGCAATAATTCCAACTGTGGTCCAAGTATATCCAAGGATATTTTCATTTGCCATATAAGTAATGCGTTTATAATATGTGTTTTATCACACAATAGAAGGGCTAAATGTCCACACTCGAAGCCTGTGGATGCGCTGTCTGTCAGGGGATTTCATACACAGCTGTTCTGTTCTGAACTAATTAGGTTACGTGATGCCTATCATCAATTAAGCCACTGGAGCTATAAGCCCTCATATACTCAATATTAAATCAAAAAGATCTTATGCTTATGTATGTTTATTATACATTTTAATTTTGCATTAAAACATAGTTGACAGACAGAACTGTAACCAAATAACAATCCTACTGACTGAAATAACAGCCTACTGCAACTATGTAATCTATGGTAGGCTAGGTTAATCGTGTGTGGCAAATAAATGGTAAATCCTCAACTAGTTTAATTTCGAGGACCCCTGTGGCATTCCTCTATCTGTGAGACCCCAAAATATTAATTTAAATCAAAGCGTAGGCTACTAATTGCCTGGTCCATTTGATTCCATTTGTACACTAGGATTTGCAGACCTACATGGGCCTATATAAGAGTCCATTTCATCTCAAAGTGGGATCCAGGAGGATTTGGAACCACACTGCTAACATATAGTTGGTTCATTTTGTAAATGTATTATAATGGTTAAGCCTACTAATTATAGGCTACTGTAGCCTATACCTACAGTACTACTGATATTGTAATAATGATGTTAAATGTGCATTAACACTAAAGTTGTGTGGGAGAAGGTTATGTGCAATTGAATTATCATAAGCAATTGTTTCAGTCATTAAAGTAGCACATTACAATAGAATAATAGTGGGTCATTATAAGGGAGAGTAGGTTCATTGTTCTTGTCTGTAAGGTGATGGTTCATTATGCCTACTCATTCATTTTTGTTTTGTCTAGTTTTACCATTGAGGTGTAATTAGTTGCTAATTCAGTTAAAAACATCGTGGCCTAGCCTACAAAGTTAGATCGTCTTCTGTACAAATAAGAAAAAAAAAGATGTCTTGGTTTTGGTCTTGGTCTCGACCTCTCTAGGTCTTGGCCTCGGCCTTGACCACTCTAGGTCTTGGTCTTGTCTTGGTCTCGACCCCTCTAGGTCTTGGTCTTGTCTTGGTCTCGACCCTCTAGGTGCTAGTCTCGTCTCGATCTCGTCTCGATCAAGTCTGTGGGTGTCTTGGTCTCGTCTTGGTCTCGACCCTCTAGGTGCTAGTCTCGTCTCGATCTCGTCTCGATCAAGTCCGTGGGTGTCTTGGTCTTGTCTTGGTCTCGGTTTAGGTGGTCTCGACTACAACACTACTATATACTCTCTATAAATACACCATGTCTGTCTGTATACATCTGTATTAATCCAAGTAACTTGAAATACTTGTCTGCCCCACTGACTGACAGATGTTCCACACGCCCAAAATCATCTGTATGGCCGCAAAACACCATCTGAAAATATGTAGTTCCAGCCAGGGGCTCTCCCAGGAGGACCATATTCTTTAGTTAAAAAAAATCATTGTGACAGAATATCCAAAGATGTGTGCCACATTTTTCACGATTTTTCAAAAATAGCAGACCAACATGCTCATCTGATCTTAAAGTACAACATAATGTTTAGAGCACCAAAAGACATTGCCTCCCCCAAAGAAGAGAAGATCTGGCTGCAAAAGGGGTGAAGTTGTGACTAGTTGCATTGTGTGGTGTATATTAGTGAATGGACCTGTTTCAATGGAGTTACTGTTGCAAGGAGTTGTGGTGTGGACTGGCATTTTCAAACCTGATTAATACTTATCACACAATGGTGTCACACCCCAAAAATAATCTGGCATTGCCATGCCATGGCTTGGTTCCAGGATTACCTAACTGTTCTACTACCAGTAAGAAGCCTGAGGCCGAGTGTGTCTTTGAGTGTACAGAACAGGTCAGCTCCATATATGGAGATCTAAGGGTGGCGGTTGGGGGGGGGGGGGGGGGGGGGGGGGGGGGGGGGGGGGCTTGTCCCAGGTGCACAGGGTTTGATGAGGGCCCATGTGGGACTGGAAATCATTTTCTGGAGTGTTGATGAGAACTCTTGTTTGGCTGTACAGTCTGTACTAATAACTTTGGGACGGGCCCGTCTAGGGTTTTAATGGACATGTTGATACTTGTCCACTCAAAAAGGGAGACGTTGAAGAGGAAGGATGGATTATGGAAGGATCAATATAAGGAATGTCATAACAGCTCAGTTCCATTTATGGAACTGAAATCAAGTTTGACATTTAGCTTGAAATGACTATCGATGATGTCATTGGCCAGAACATCCACAGCCCATCTCAGAGACACAAAGCAAGATGTAATAATAATAATAATGGATTGCATTTTTATAGCGCTTTTCCAAGTGCTGTCTTAGTTAGTCTTAGTCAAAACACCGGATCTGCAAGATCATGCATGAGCTTGTAGACATGCTATTTGCTATTTTTGAAACAGATTATTCTTCTTCGTTCATTCCTTCCACCCCTCCCTCTGTCCTTTCTAGTCAGTCAGTCAGTGTGTAATGTGGAAGCTGTATTGAGGATGCTGTAGCACTTTATGTCCTGGTTCAGAGTCCAAGACGGAGCTAGTCACCTGCAACACACACACACACACACACACACACACACACACACACACACACACACACACACACACACACACACACACACACACACACACACACACACACACACACACACACACAGACAGCATATTGCAAAAATGTGATAACGGCTGAGTTACACTGAATTCTGCATTCATGGCCAGATGACTTGTGAAATATCATGGATAGATATGTGCACAGTAGAATCAGCAAAAGACAAATACATGGATAGTCAGCTAATGCAGCTGCACTCGTGATTCACATTTCCCTGTAAGGCGTGTGTGGCGCAAGGTAGAACTTTAGACCCAAGACCACACACACACACACACACACACACACACACACACCACACACACAACACACACACACACACACACACACACACACACACACACACACACACAGCTTACTGCTTCGCAGGAAGGCGAGCCAGAGGACGTGTGAGAAGAGATGTGTTCAGGACGAGGAGATTTTAGCTGTTGTTGTTATACTGTTGTGCAGTCCCAACTTCCTTCATAAGTAGGTCAGACCCTTTACACCACTTGTGCATGGAGGGTTCTTCAAGAAGCCAGGTGTTGCTGCTGAGTGTGGATTGGATGCGTTGCGTGGAAGCAGGAGGATGGAAGTGCATTGGCTATAAGAAGCAGCTGTCACCTTCAACCGTTTGTTTCTGCTCCGTTCTTTGAGGTGTACTGGTCAGGAAGGAATCAAACATGTTTCCTTCTGCTCTATGTCCAAAGATGTGATCTTTTCACATGACATCTTTCCAAGGATTTCTTGATGCTTGCTGCATGTGGTGAATTCGTCTTAACCGAGACAGACGTTTCAACAGCAATACCGTCTCAAGTATTTATTTTAAAAGGCACAGGGAAACTACAGTATGTGAACGTCTTTGGACATTGGTTTGTTTGTTCTGGACATGCACTATTGACTATGAAGGATATCAAACATTGAGAATATATTTGTATGCTGATATTGTTAATAGTTGTTGTGAGTTACTGCCGTCGCTCAGTACTGTGGACTCAGTTTCCCATGAGCACCAGGGGCCTGGCTGTCACATGAGGGCCACACTGTGCTGAGAATGACGGCGAATCCAGAGTTAGACACTGGGAGACACTTGGAGAGGTATGTCAAATATCACACACATGCTCGTACATCGCAGTACCATATGCCAAAAGTATGCATGCCATGCTATTTTTTAACTTGAAGGTGTGAGCTGCTGATTTAGAGGACATCCATATCTTTATCAATTAAGATTAGAGTAAACATTTAACAAGTCAAC
>CM076985.1:29180404-29185404 GCA_039105355.1 Benthosema pterotum
GGTTTTATTGGTAATTGAGTTGATATACGATGTTTCAAAATACGACACAATTTTATTTGTGTGTAGGGTGACCAGATGTCTTCTTTGCGTGGGACAGTCCCTCATTTCAGACTTCTCAGGTGTCCCACAAATTGGGCCGCTGTCCCACATTGTGACTGACAGATATCATTATTCAAATACCCGAATAGTTGGCTTTCTGTTGTCTCTTCTCCTGCTATAGATGTGTTTTTAAGTTTGTTAAAATAAGCCGACTATTCCCCTGGTGCCACTTTATTATCCACACTCACTTCAGAGGGGCCACATTGCATGTACCATCGTATCAAAGACAGCCGATACACAATCTTAAAATGCATAGCGCTGCGATGCGTTTTGGGCTTTTAGACTAGTTAATTTTGCTATATTTGAAATCCTGATTTATTTATTTATATTTTCAATGTGAAATCAAGATCTTGATAATTTGCTAAGCGCATTGGCAATGTGTTTTCCCACTTGTCCCAGGGACTTCTGTCCCTCAAATGAACTGCTTAGATCTGGTCACCCTGTGCGTGTGTGTGTGTGTGTGTGTGTGTGTGTGTGTGTGTGTGTGTGTGTGTGTGTGTGTGTGTGTGTGTGTGTGTGTGTGTGTGTGTGCGCGCGCGCGCGTGCGTTTTCTTCCAGAGGGATAAAGTATCTTTCCACCTCTCAAAGGTCATGGCGTATACTGCAGGGCAGCTGTTATTGTGTCATTAACCTGAAACCATTCATTATACATGTTAGTAGAGGTTCCACAACCACCAGGTGACTAAAGGGTGATGATTATTTCATGATAAACTGAACTGCATTGTTCCTCTGATGGACCGCAGTGTTGCACATTAAGCTAATCACTCACTCACTGGGGATGGTATACTGTTAGCACACGGGTTTTCAATCTTTTTCATGCCAGGGACCACTATTTATTTAGCATTTGAGCCAGCAGACCACCATTTGACGACATTTTCACTGCACAGACCCCAAAACTAAAGACTTCTTTTGCTTTTGTCCACAATACCAGGCTGAATTTGGGAAACAAAACAAGCAAACATATAGATCAAAATGACTATTACTCGTCTACTTGTGGAGACTTGGGCTTTCATTTTTACATTCTCGAGATTTACAACTGGCTAAACAACTGGTTAACCAACTTAGCTGGGGAACACCTGTAACTCTTTCAAGGACCACTGGTGGTCCCCAGACCACTGTTTGAGAACCCCTGAGTGAGGGAATCAATTTGTGGGTCATCGGGGGAAAAAAAGGGTCATGACTGTGATTTAAAATCACGGACCAGTTGCATGAAGACCTGCCGGTAACAGGAAGGCTCGGCTCTGAGTATAGACAGTGTTACGCTGTTGCAAACTCCATTCACTTCATGGAATCAGTACAATATGGCGGCTCTATCATCAAGTTGTGTTTCACCACATTATTAACAATTTTTCACCATTGGTGGTCCACGGCTCAAATTCTGAACAAATAGTGAGCCCTGGTATCAAAAAGGTTGAAAACCACTGGTCTACAGGAGAGGTCAAAGCGCGGCAGTGCTGTGTTTTGTTGAACGTCTACAGGTTAGGTCAAAGCGCGGCAGTGCTGCTGCTGCTGCTCAACAGGTTAGGCCACTGCATGCATGCTCAGCAGCTCCTCTTTGTTCTGCATTATTTGCATCTGCTTTGTTTCCCCTGGCCGAGTCGCTTTAGACACAATGCAAAAAGAGAGAAAAAAATACAGCAGCGGTGAGCGTAGACAAAACAAAAGCATCGTTTGGACGGACGATGTGCTCCCTGAAGTTCATCATGGAGGGAAAACGAGGCCGGGCGCTGGCGGCGTCGGCCCCTCAACCTCACGCAGAGCTACTGTTTCCTCAGAATAGGAACTTGGCAGGTGATAAGTGAGGGGTGGGATGGGGGGAGGAAGGAAAAAAAACAAGTGGGGAAGAGAGAGAGAAAGAGGGAGAGCAAGAAAGAGGATGGAGTGTACATAAATAATCGTGTATGGCAAGGTCAAGGCATCTTTGTTGTTGCATCTATTTGATCACAGCTGCGGTGGGGAAAGAGCCAAAACAAAGGAGTATAGAAAGGAAGAGGAATAAGGAAAGAAAAGCTTGTACCGCTGCTATTTTGGTGGGGGGAGGGGGTGTCGAGATGGGTGGTTTGCGGCCAAAAACACATGGGGGTCCTTGACATGAAAACGTTTTGGGAACTACTGATTCAGAAGTAATTCATTGTCGAATCGACCTCAGGACCTAAATGTGTCGCCTGAGGGTGGTATTTGTGAAACAATGTGATGGCAGCCAGTGGTGGCTAACATGCATGGCTACCAATGCTGAAGATGCACAAACAGCAGCATTGTGGTGTCCATCTGTACAGTCATCCAGATGCAGAATCTGTTCCTCGACAGTTTATGTCCTTGATAAACCAAAATGATGTTCGCAGAGGCTGTGTAACATCAAAACCTCACACACGGCACACACACTACACAAACCCACACTGCGCACGCACACACACACACACACACACACACACACACACACACACACACACACACACACACACAGACACACACACACACACAATCCATCAGGGGCGGAGTGGGGCTGGCCAGGCCATCTGGACTTTGCCATTGGCCAGGCCACCCCCCCCCCACCCCCCCACCTCACCTCGCAAAAGTCGAAGCATGACAAAGCTACTGTGCCTTCAAAGGTTTATTTTCAAAACGAACTAATATTACTATTACATATTACTTTAAAAATGTTTTACAAAATATTTAGTATCACTATTAATAAAATATTGTGTAGGCCAGTGGCATACCTACAATAAAGCAAACACCATCTAGCCAAATCCATTTGAGATCAACTTGAAAAAGGAGTTAAATGTATTCCTTGAATTCATGGAAGCCAGTAAATAATTTGAGAAATTATAGAAAATAAGTAATTATTTAACTTCTGCAGATGTCGAGATAATTTCACATGAACACTTGCAGTGAGACATATTGACAGAAAGTAATGCAGTAATGGCAGAAAGAAAAGTATAATGTATTCATTTTTTGTTAAGTAATGTATTTATATTACAAGTTACTGAATTTTGGTTGGTAATATATTAAGTTAGGTAGTGCACATGTCCTAACACTGGTCACCACCAGTGTTGCCAACTGGTCCCTTGCGGGTCCATTTGGTTTCATTTTCACACTCAAGTCTCAAGAGTTAAAAATATTCCTCATGTGAATTATCCCAAGTCTACACACCTTCCAGGCAAGCATCTGGCGCATTCTAGTGCATTTTGGAAATGCCACTAGTGCATTTTGGATTTTGGCAGTTGGCAACACTGGCCACCACACACACAAGAAGGGGGCTGGCAGGGGGTGTGTCCCCCACTGATCCCAGCAGTGGCGTAGCCAGAAACTCAATTCAGGGTGGGCATGAGCTATTCAGAGTGGGCATGCTGCGTGCGTGATGGCCGCAAATTTGCACGTGCAAGAAATCTATTTATTGCTATTATTGCCATATACGGTTATATTTCAGTTTATATAACCTTTACTGTACAATGGTTGAATTAATGTCATGAAACATGAAATAATAATCCTGTCACCAACACAGTGTTTTGTTTCATTAGCACAATCATTATCAAATAGATTTCAGCTGTTCACTATTGAATCACAGCCATTTATAAATTAGTTACCAATGTGTCTGCTGATCATGACAGATTTTCTTTCAGGAGAACAGACCAGAGTTAACTTTTGAAAAATCCTTGTGAAAGTCCCCCCACAGAAACAAGCGCTATTGTTTTGATACCTGCCAAATGATAACGATCTGGCAGGTTTACAAACAAAGGGTGAATGAAAAGCTCCATTTGCATTATACTGGGTGATTAGTGCCCGCAAATCACCCATTATACTGTAACTACAGTGAGTCTAGACCTCTCAAGCTCTCTCTAGAGGCTCTCTGGTCTTTGTCCTTTGTTTTCTCAAGTTCTTAGTCATGTTTTCAATGGGTGGGCCAGCTCTCTATTTAGGTGGGCAGTGGCCCACCCCAGCCCACCCGTAGCTACGCCCCTGGATCCCAGGCCAGCTGGGAGCCTCTCGCTAACTCGCTCTCTCCAGTCCGGCGCATGCAGGTGCACTGGTGCAGGGTATCAGGTTACACTCAGTCACTCACACTGTTTAACTAAACTCTGTAGTACTAGAACACCTTTTATTTTTGGAAGGAGAAACACTAGTTTGCCTGGCCTGGGCTGGCCTGGGCCTGTCGCGCTGGCCTGCCCTGGAGGTTTCAAAAAAAAAAAAAAAAAAAAAAAAAAAAAAAAAAAAAATTTTTTTTTTTTTGTACCCTGTCCAGGCCACTAGGTGGCGCAGGCCACCGGGAAAAGTCCCGGTGGTCCCGATGGCCACGCCGCCCATGCAATCCATGAATCAGCACCACACCCACACTGTGGCTGAAACTGATCTGTTTAGACTTCAGACTACAACTACAGTACGTTGTACAAGCCTATTGAATAATATCCTCAGTGTTCATGCCGTACAGTAGGGTGTCACTTGCTCAGGGGCTTTGTGGTTAGAGCGTCCTAAGATTGGGAGGTTGTTGTGGTTGCATTTCCCGGCTGAATCACACCGAAGACCGAAGAAGGCTTTATGTTGACGATTGTCACACAAGAAAAATGACGAAAATGTTCGTTGACCAACTTCTGGTAGTCAACAAACATTTTTCATCATGGTTTCAGTCAACAAAGTTAACCCTGCTGCTGAGAGCTGACCATGTGTTATGTATCGTATTCTCAATGCGATCATAACCTCTGTGTTGTATATAGTGACACATTACATGAACCAGGCTTTTGGAACCCTCCACAAAAAAGAAAGTTTGCGGGTGAATTGCGATGGTGTAAGAGAGACAGACAGTAGGAAAACAACATATGGGACACATGAGAGAGGGACAGTTTCAGTCAAGAAAACTGAAAAAGAGACCAAAAGATACCTCTTACTTATTGTTGTTATGGGGATGA
>CM076985.1:29190404-29195404 GCA_039105355.1 Benthosema pterotum
TTGCACAATTCCAGGCTGGGTTTTGGAAACAAAAACAGGAAAACGTACAGATCAAAATGACCATTAATCTTCTACATTCTCGAGTTGTGTAGACTTGGGCTGATTCGCATGATGAATATTCTAGAGATCATCATAATTTATTCTATATTCAAGAGAGTATAAATATGAAACCAAATGGACCCGCAAGGGTCCATTTGGTTTCATTTTTACGCTCTCAAGAGTTACACCTGGTTAACAAACTTTCAATGATTTAGCTAGGGAGCACCTGGAACCGTCTCAAGGACCACTGGTGGTCCCTGGACCACTGTTTGAAAACCATTGATCTAAATCCATAAACTATTTTAACCTAACCCAAAAAGGCCTAGCTGTCCTGAACCCTTATCCATAATGGATACTATATTATAATTAGTGTGGACTGTTTTTCATCCCAACTGCTCAGCTCGATTTTTGTTGTACAAAAAATTGCAATTAACAATATTTGTTTTTCCATAATGTGCTGTAATTTCAAATTGCACAGGGCAAATATAACAAATAATTTCAATAAGCTACACAAAGACACATATAATACATTTCACTTTCCAAAAACAATGGCGGAAATATTTGCCACAGCTATTTTTGAAAACGTGAAATGAAATTGTACAGACATTTGTTAACATTGAAATGATGTTAATGAACGGTCATGCAAAAATAATTGTGTTTACCTCAAAATAACTGTGTTTTAGGCGGTTACATTGCGAATTGTGACAGTCCAGAATTCACATGCACATACAGGCAACTAGATTAGCTTCGTTCATGCTTCATGTGTAAAAGTAATAACCAGTTACATACAAGCAAAAAGACCTAATTTGATCATTAATTTGTACTTTAGCTATTAAAAAACAGCAGACCTACAAGCTACTCGGTGGCGCACCTTGAGCTTGTAGGTCTGCTTTTTTTGATAAATCGTTATAAAATGTGGCACAAATCTTTTGTTAATTCTGTCACAGCGAATGTAAGGTCATTACTAAGACAATGTGGATGAATGAATGCACTGAAACAAACAGTGGCCTTTCCGTGTTCAGCTCTGTCTCCTAACTCTCTGGTCTCTCTCTGTCTCTCCTCCAGGGAGGGTTGTGCAGGGTCGTATTTTGAGGTGTCCAGGGATCTGCCCTCATCGTTCTGTGCCCCTCCTTCTACTCCCCCTCCTCCTCCTGCCTCTCCAACACATCCAACACGACCACGGCGGGACAGCAACAGGTCCAGCCCCGCAGGGGGTGTCAGGCTACGCATCAAAAACAGGTAGGAGACCATAGGACCTATTTGACAAACACCTGTGACTTGAACACCCAGTGTATTGTTGTTAATGTATACACAGGCTAGAAATTAAGGTGCTCTCAGCCTCCAATGCCAGCCAAAGGGCCCCCCTACACCAGAGATTTTTTCTTCCCAGTGCAACGCATAGTGTCAGCAGCATATTATGACATATAGGCGTGTGATATGCACCCACATTTCAGCAGGATTTACAGCTGGGATTGCTTGAAAATAATAAACGACCCAAATAACTAAGCCGAATAAACGCAAACATTTGCAGCAATGTAACTTATCATATCATGATGGTTTAGGACTTTATTTTATTGACAAAAAATGAATAAGCCCCTTGTAAATAACAGTGAAAAGAACTGTGTGCACCACAATGAAAAGACAATACAAAAGACCACATGGATGCTGGACAGAGGGATGGAGATTGCTGCTGAATGGAGCTGTCGTCCTCACAGCAGTCAGGACAAGTTAATTAGAAAACAAAGGTTTATGTAAAATGTTACCCATAGTTTGAGTCCCGGGCAAGATGCCTTAATTTCTCTTTTGGGTATTGAGCAAAAATGTTTAGCAACCATCCATGCACTGACAGACACAACCAGACCCACCAGGCTGTTGGTAGACACAGCCGCCTGCGCCTGGTGGGTCTGTCACTCTAGTGTCACTTGACTGACCCTTAAAGCACAATCAGCAGCGAGGCATTGATAAGAGAGGGGACAGAGGGAGGGGTGTCTCTCACGTTTGGTCTCACAGTGTGAACAGGGAGTGAGACAGGGAAGGAGCAGACAATTGCACGAGTCCCTCCGAGCCGAGTCTCAAGCAAGCACAAGTCATTTGGTCCCAAGTCTCAAGCAAGTCAAGTTTTTTTTAGGTTGGGGGCGAGTCAAGTCGAGTCGAGTCCACACAGTTGGGCGAGTCAAGTCGAGTCAAGTCGCATGGTTGTTTCGAGTCGCGTCGAGTCACAATGTTTTCAAGTCAAGTCACTGGTTTTCAAGTCAAGTCACAGGTTACAACTTCCTACGGTCAAATGTAAAAAAAATATATATATCAGTTTTTATCAGTTATCAGTTTTGTTGCAGTGTAACTTGAATTATATGAATGAAAGAAAAAAATGTATTAATAGAGATGAGAGTTACAGTACAATTGTGCTTGTGTAGCATTTTGTAGAGCAGGCATACCTGCACGCACACGGATCATTAATTTAACATAGTGTTCATTTTTCATCAGGCACTAAGTTAGCTACCTACTCGTGTACTACACTCAGTTGCCAACTGCCAAAATCCAAAATGCACTAGTGGCACTTCCAAAACGCACTACAAGGAGCTAGAGCAGTGTTTTTCAACCCAGCTCACTATAAAAGCACTAGTGAATATCACCTTGAGTTTTTCAATCATTTTGGCGCTAGGGGGGTCTGGGAAAAAAAGCTAAATATAGTGTCAAATGCGTGAAGTTGGCAACACTGAGTCTATGACTACACGTGCATTTGTTTTGGTGGGATGGAAGGACCCGGAGAGCAGAGCTGGCGAAATAATAACTGGACTAAATAAAACTATTTAGCGAGAAGAACGTACCGGTGGAAAGGGAAGGAATGAATAACTATTTTAGGTGGAGGTTGCGTGGAGTGAGGTTTTAACCCCAACAACTGGATACATGTTATGAGAAGTGAGAATTTTGGAAGATGGATTACTGCCTTTCTAGTTTCTATATGGATGGATGATGGATTATTTATGCAGCCAGTCACATACGGACATACAGGAGCCCAAATCAGCGTTCGTGACAGTGGTGAGTGATATTGTTTTCTGTTGTTTGGCCATCCTCCGTTTCCCATCAGAATGGAAGTTTTTAAAAGCAAATTTGGCAACCTTTGGTGATTGTTGTGCAGACGAGGAAGACGAGGTTGTCGAAGAACGCTCAGGAGTAGCAGACGCAGTCGCCATTGTTTGTTTCTGTGTGCGGTGTAGTGTGGCTGCTGTGGCGTATGGCCTGATCAGAGTCTTTTGTGCTTGCTCGCTCTACATGCCTGTCTCCAATCACTCAATCAATCTATCAATCAATAAACGTGTGAACCTATAGCGTGGCGTTCATTAGAATTACTGAAATAGACAGTTGGAGAGTTGTGGAAACTGGGAAGTACTGCAAACTCCGTTCACTGTTTTCTGACCCCTCAATGTCGCAAGTCTTCTACTAGATCTAGATGGCAATGGCGTTCACCCCCGCTCCGCTCCCGTCAGTGGTTCAAACCGTGGGTCGGGACCCCCGCAAATAGGTGATCGTGTTAGCTCCCTGAGTGGTTCATTTGGTTTCATTTGCACACCGTTGCTTCCCGGCAATGGTGACTCGGACGATGACTCGGACGAGTCGCCGAGTCAGGTTGTCTCAAGTCAAGTCCGAGTCTCAAGTATTTTACCTACGTCCCAAGCGAGTCAAGTCGAGTCAAAAATGCGACTTGGCGACTTGACTTGTCGAGTCAATAGGACTCGAGTCCAATTGTCTGGGAAGGAGTCATGTTTAACGTCAAGAGTGAAGGAACAGTGAAGTCATGATGAGTGCGCCTGTGTGTGCACGTGTGTGTCCTCACAGGCCTATCGGGTGTAGGGGCGAGTCAGGCGACCAGGGTGTGTGTGTGTTTCATCCTGTTCAATACAGTACAGTACAACACAGAATGTGGTTTGATTCCCTGTATATTTTAGCCTTGGTATAGCCACACCTTTATTTACGCCAGAGGAAACCATTGGCAAATCTGTCAAGGGAAGCTCATTTCAATATTTTTCGCTCCTCTGGGGAGGAGACCAATAGGATCCGCCGGCTGTTTTCAGCTGGCACCCGCCCCTCTAGACCAGAAAGTACACAGGCTAAGGATGTTTGCAGAGATTACGTTGTCTGGTCTTCTTAAAAATCTATGCTGAGCTGGTGCACGTTGATTTATGATCGCAATGCTAGTATTTGTATAACGCTCTCTCTCTGTCTGTCTCACTCTCCCTTTAGAGACTTATAATCACAATAGTAGTATCTGACACACTCTGTTATTGTCTCTCTCTCGCTCCCTGTCCCACTCTCTCTCATTAATAATCAATTACTTAGATATTATTACTATTGAAAATTGCTTTTACTAATTAAGATTGAGAAGTTCAATTGGCCCCTAATTAACACACAGAAGTCAAAGGTCAGATTGGCTGTTGTTTTCTTCTTCTACTTCCTCTTCAAACAGGAAGGAAAAACTGAAGTGTTCTCGTGTATTTTATGGGCTCTTGAGTTCTCTCATGACCTTGTTGACTTCCCGTGTTACTTCAGGTCAGTGTTGGCAAGCAGAGCTACCGTATTATATAGGCAGGGATGCATACATTAATGTACTCACTGACATGCACGTTTTAATAGTAATCTTTTAATAGAAATCTGCGACCTCCCTGGGTGACCCATCCCTATGAATGGATGGATGAATGGTTGGATCGGCGGACAGATGGACAGAGATTATTTCCCATATCTGGCCTAAAAATGAACCCTGATGTGCTAAACAGGATCTCATGTCATTGTCAATGACAGGTTTACTGCAGTCAGCTGGAGTTCGTCACAGATACTAATGTTAGGACATCCTGCATGCGTACATGTGCATGTGTGTGCGTATGTGTGCTTGCACTTGCGTTAGTGTGAGAGAGGATGTGCAGCAGTCAGAGAGATGTCCTGTTGTGTGACAGTGACAAATGTGT